>PVHX01022591.1:0-27406 GCA_004024805.1 Geosciurus inauris | reverse complement strand
ATTACATAGTATTCCTTATTATCATGTCATTATTGCATTGAGGCTTTTTGCTCACAATGGATATTTTTTTCTTTTCTTGTGTCATTTTTTAACTTATCTGAGATGTTGATGGCCAAATCTTAAAGTCTCTGTGTTCTAATTCTGAGGATTTACTTACTTTCATTTATTTTCAGAAATATTTTGTCTGAATATGCCACCTGCTCATTTTTTTCCCTTTTTTTGAAATGTTAAAGCTGTGTTTACAGAACATGATTGATTATAAGTTGCATTACCACACATGGATTAAAGGATTTTTATAATAAAATTTTCATTTTATAAAACTTTTAGATGTGCATAAATGCTATGAAAACATTATAGAGCCAGCTGCAGTGGTGCATGCCTGTAATGTCAGTGGCTTAGGAGGCTGAGGCAGGAGGATTCTAAGTTCAAAGCCAACATTAGCAACTTAGAAGTGTCTGAACAATTTAGGGAGATCTTGTCTCAAAATAAAAAGTAAAATGGGCTGGGCTGGCTCAGTGATTTACTGCCCCTGGGTTCAATTCCTGGTACCAAACAAACAAACAAACGAAAGAAAGAAAGAGAGAGAGAGAGAGAGAGGCAGAATAGTTTCCACATCTAGTTTCTCCCATTATTATTTCACCTTTACAATTAGTGAACCAAAACCATCATGTTATTATTAACTAATGCCAATACATTATTCAGATTTCCTTAATTTTTACATAATGATTTTTTTCTGTTCTCATATTGCATCTAGATCCATTAACTTTTGTAGCTATGTCTTATTAATATCAGTTAGTTTCTCAGACTTTCACTGTTTTTCATGATCTTTATAGTTTTGAGGCATAATAGCCAGATAGTTTGCAGAGTATCTCTTAATTTAGATATTTTCTGATGTATTTCTCATTATTAGACTAGGTTATATGTTCTGGGGAAGAAGACCAACAGATGTAAAACGTCATTCAAATTGTATTGTGTCAAGGATACACATTCATCAGTGTGACTAATCACTATCAACACTAAACTGGATCATATGATTTGTAGGTAGTGTTTGTGAGGTATCTTTTTTTTTTTTGGTACCAAGGATTGAACTCAAAGGCACTCGACCACTGAGCCATATCCCCAGCCCTATTTTGTGTTTTATGTAGAGACAGGGTCTAACTTAGTGTTTGTTTCATCTATAGATTCCCTATATAGTAGCCATTTTTCTTTGAAGCCCTGGTTCTACTTTCTTTAAAGAATTGTATCAAAAGCCAAGATCTCAGAGTTAGGTAAATGTAAATCATGTGTCCTCTCATAGCTTAGGGACTTGTCTACTAAACATATCAATATATAGTGATATTAAGTGAAACATGAGTTTATACTGATGACTGCAAGTTTCATCTAGTATCGCACCTGTCATGCTGGCATTTTATGCTTATTTATCTGTTACCTCTGACTTTGAGACACCCAGTTTCCACCATATGCCACCCATGCACTTCATTTTTGGACTTGGGTCTATATATGTAGTGTTTCAAAAACTATTAACCTATAGTTCTATTGAAACAAAATATTTCTTTACTAGGGTATAGTGCTTCTACGTAGTCCCTTTTGCCTTTAGTCTTACAGTTTCTTCTCACTAGCAAAATTACTTAAGTTTCTTCAGTGAAGCTATTTATACATTTATAATACACTGAGACTTTTTTTTCTAAATCACAGTCTGCATTTCATCCTGGGATCACATGACATCATGAAAGATTTTTTAAATTTCCATATATTAAGGCTGTCTCTTTCTCATGTGAAATTTCATGTGCTTTGTCAAATGTATAATGCATTAAAACCATTATAGTTTAATAATCCTAAAAATCTATGATTTTCCTCTTCAACCCTTTTATGTCCCTAAATCTGCAACAACCACTGTCTTGCTTACTATCTCATATAGTTTTGATTTTCTAGGAATCTGTGTAAATGTATCATAAATTATGTACCCTTTTTAGACTATTACCTGCTTTTAAAGCTTTCTTAACTGTTTCTTTTCAGCTATCATGAATTTTGTAATTTTTTTCACTCAAAATTTTTCAATTATTTAGGAAATTTTATGTTCATTTGAATTTTAATTAATTTACATTTTTCAAATACACAATTGAAACTCTTCTATGTGGAAGTCAATTTTAAACAAATTAATTTTTAAAGTAAAATATTAATTTTTAAATCTACATAAAATAGAATTATATTTACCTTTTCCTGGGGTAAAAGGAAATTAACCCACTTTAATTTTTTACATATTTATCTTCTCTCATTTTTATCTCTGTTTATTTGCTTTATTTTTGTTTTATTTTTTTGCAGCACTAGGCATTGAACACAGGGCTTGGTGTATGCGTAAGTGCTCTGTCCCTGAGCAACATTCCAGTCCCCTCTAGCCCTCTCTGTTTGGGTTATATATGATGATGTAGACAAGGTTTGTAAAAGTTTTATAAAATATTTTGCAGGTTACAATGTTACTGATATTTTATTATTAATTATCATGTTAATTTTATACATATATAATTTGTACCTGTATACTCTTTTTTATTTTTTCTAATCACTTATACCTGACAGCAGAATGCTCTTCGATTCACTGTACACAATTGTAGCACAATTTTTCCCATCTCTGGTTGTAGACAAATTAGAGTCACACTATTCATGCAATCATACATTTACCTAGGGTAATGATGCCCATCTCATTCCATCATCTTTCCACTCCACTTGCCCCCTCCTCTCCTCTCCCTCCCCTTTTTTAATCCAAAGTTTCTCTACTTATCTGATGCTCACCCCCTTTATGGATTAACATCCACTTATCAGAAAAAATATTCTGCCTTTAGGGATTAAATATTCGGTTTTTAGGAATTGGCTTACTTCTCTTAGAATGATATTAATCTAACTCCATTCATTTACCTGCAAATCCCATAATTTTATTCTCTTTTATTACTAAGTAATGTTCTATTGTGTATATATACCACAGTTTCTTTATCCAATCATCTATTGACAGGCGTTTAGATTGATTCCACAATTTGGCTATTGTGAATTGTGCATTTCTAAACATTGATGTGGCTGCATCACTCTAGTATGCTGTTTTTAAGTCCTTTGGGTGTAGACCAAGGATTGGGATAGCTGGATGAAATGGTGGTTCCATTCCAAGTTTTCTAAGGAATCTCAATACTGCTTTCCAGATTGCACCAATTTGCAATGCCACCAGCAATGTATGAGTGTACTTTTTTCCTCACATCCTCGCCCATAGTTATTGTTGCTTGTATTCTTGATAATTGCCATTTTGACTGGCATGAGATGAAAGCTTAGAGTAGTTTTGAATAGCGTTTCTCTAATTACTAGGGATGTTGAATATTTTTTACATATTTGTTGTTCAATTGTATATCTTCTTCTGAGAAGTGTATGTTCAGCTCCTTAGCCCATTTACTGATTGGGTTTGTTTTTTTGATGTTAAATTTTTTGAGTTTTTTATATATCCTGGAGATCAGTGCTCTATCTGAAGTGCATGTGGTGAAACTTTGTTCCCAAAATGTACACTCTGTCATCACTTCTTTGATTGTTTCTTTTGCTGAGGAAAACCTTTTTAGTTCGAATACATCCCATTTATTGATTCTTGATTTTATTTCTTGTGCTTTAAGAGTCTTATTAAGGAAGTCAGGGCCTAACTGACATGATGAAGAAGTTTTGTGCATGGTGAGATAGAGATTTAGTTTCATTTTGCTACATATGGATTTCCAGTTTTCCCAACAACAATTGTTGCAAAGGCTATCTTTTCTCCAATGTGTGTTTTTGGTGCCTTTGTCTAGTGTAAGAGAACTGTATTTGTGTACATTTGTCTCTGTGTCTTTAATTCTATACTATCGGTCTACATTCTATTTTGGTGCTAACATCATGCCAGTTTTGTTACTATAGCTTTGTAGTATAGTTTAAGGTCTGGTATGCTGATGCCTCCTGCTTAACTCTTCTTGCTAAGGATTGCTTTGGCTTTTTTTTTTTTCTTGGTACTGGAGATTGAACTCAGGGGCACTCGACCACTGAGCCACATCCCCAGCCCTATTTTGTGTTTTATATAGAGACAGGGTCTCACTGAATTGCATAGTGCCTCGCCATTGCTGAGGCTGGCTTTGAACTCGCAATTCTCCTGTCTCAGCTTCCCTAAGTGCTGGGATTACAGGCTTGCACCACCACGCCCGGCTGCTTTGGCTATTCTGAGCAAATAAATTTTATGATTGCTTTTTCTATTTCCATAAGGAATAACGTTGGAATTTTAATTTGAATCACATTGAATTTGTATAGCATTTTGTGTACTACGGTCATTTTGACAATATTGATTCTGCCTATCCAGGAACATGGGAGATCTTTCCATGTTCTAGTTCTTATTTAATTTTTTTCTTTAGTGTTCTGTAGTTTTCATTGTAGAGATATTTCACCTCTTTTGTTAGATTTGATACCCAAATGTTTTATTTTTTTGAGGCTATTGTGAATGGGACAGTTTTCCTAATTTGTCTTTCAGAGGTTTTATCACTGATGTATCGAAAAATAATTGATTTATGGGTATTGATTTTATATCCTGCTACTTTGCTGAATTTATTTATTAATTCTAGAAGTTTTATGGTGGAATTTTTTGAATCCTCTAAGTATAGGATCATATTGTCAGCAAATAATGATAGTTTGAGTTCTTCTTTTCCTGTTCATATCCCTTTAATTTCTTTTATCTAATTGCTCTGGATAATATTTCAAGGACTATGCTAAATAGCAGTGGAGAAAGAGGGCATTCCTGTCTTATTCCTTTTTCTAGAGGGAATGCTTCCATTTTTTCTCCATTTAGGATGATGTTGGCCTTGGGTTTAGCATAGACAGCTTTTACAATGTTGAGATATATTTCTACTATCCATAGTTTTTCTAGTGTTTTTTCAAATGCTCTCTCTGCATCAATTGATAAAATTATATGATTCTTATCTTTAAGTCTATTGATGTGATGGATTACATTGATTGATTTCTGTATGTTGAACCAACCTTGCATCCTTGGAATAAACCCCACTTGATCATGGTGCAATACTTTTTAAATATGTTTTTGTATGTGATTTTACATACATTTACCAAGATTTTATTGAGAATTTTTGTGTCAATGTTCATTAGGGATATTGGTCTGAAATTTTCTTTCCCTTTCTCTGCCTGATTTTGTTATTAGGATGTTCCTAGCTTCATAGAATGAGTTTGGAAGGGTTCCCTCCTTTTCTATTTTATTGAATAATTTGAGGAATATTGGTATTAATTTTTCTTTGTATATCTTATAGAACTCAGATATGCATCTGTCTGGTCCTGGGCTTTCCTTGATTAGTAGGCTTTTGATGATGTCTTCTATTTACTTGCTTGAAATTGATGTGTTAAATTGTGTATGTTCTTTTGTTTCAGCTTGGATAGATCATATGCCTCTAGAAATTTGGCAGTGTCTTTGAGGTTTTTTATTTTACTGAAGTATACATTTTAAAAATAGTTTCTAATTGTCTTCTGTATTTCAATAGTGTCTTTTGTGACATTACCTTTTTCATCTCAAATTTTATTAATTTGAGTTTTCTCTCTTCTTGAGGTTGGCTAAGGCTTTGTCAATTTTATTTATTTTTTCAAAAAACTAGCTTTAGATTTCTCATTTTTTTGAATTGTTTCTTCTGTTGCAAATCTCATTGATTTCTGAACTGATTTTAATTATTTTTTTCCTCTACTACTTTTAGAGTTGGTTTGTTCTTCTTTTTCTAGGGCTTTGAGAAATACTATCAGGTTGTTTATTTGTTGACTTTTACTTTTTTTAATGTATGAACTTAATGCTATGAACTTCCCTCTTAGAACTGCCTTCATAGTGTCCTGGAGATTTTGATATGTTGTACTGGAGTTCTCATTTACCTCTAAGAATTTTTTATCTCTTCTCTGATATTTTCTGTTATCGATGCATCATTCAATAGTGTATTTTTTAGTCTCCAGGTGTTAGAATATCTCTATTTTTCATTTTAGCATTAATTTCTGATTTCATTCCATGATAGTCAGATAGAATACAGAGTAGTATCTCTATTTTTTTGTATTTGCTAAGACTTGCTTTTTGTCATAACATATGATCTATTTTGGAGAAGGATACATGTGCTTCCAATAAAAAAGTGTATTCACTTGTTGATGGATAGAATATTCTATACATGTCTGTTAAGTCTAAATTACTGATTGTTTTTATTGAGTTCTATAGTTTCTTTATTTAATTTTTGTTTAGATGATCTATCCAGTGGTGTGAGAGGTGTGTTAAAGTCACTCAGTATTATTGTTTTGTGATCTATTTGATTCTTGAAGTTGAGAAGGGTTTGTTTGATATATATAAATGTCATATTGTTTGGGGCATAGATATTTATGATTGCTATGTCTTTTTGATGTATGATGCCCTTGAGTATGAAATGTCCTTTCTGTACCTTTTCATTAACTTTGGTTTGAACTCCACTTTATTGGGTATGAGGCTGGAAACCCCTGCTTGTTAACACAGTCTACATATGAGTGCTGCATTTTCCCCCATCCTTTCAGCTTCAGTCAATGGATGTCTTTCCCTATGAAATGAGTGTCTTGAAGGCAACATATTGTCAGATCTTTTATTTTAAATCTAATCTGTCAGTCTATGTTCTTTAATTGATGAGTTTAGGACATTCATATTCAGGGTTATTATTAAAATATGATTTGTATTTCTGGTCATTTTGGGTTTTTGGGTGTTTATTTTGGTTTTTAACTTTGTTTCCCCTTGAGTGGCCTTTACTTTCATGTAATTCATCCCTTTGAAGATTTTTCATTGTTGGTTATCAGTTCCTCCTCATGGAATAATTTGCTGAGAGTGATCTGTAATGCAAGCTTTCTCACTGTAAATTATTTCAACTTTTGTTTATCATGGAAGGTTTTTATTTTATCATCAAATCTGAAGCTTAATTTTGCTGGGTATAAGATTCTTGGTTGGCATCCATTTTCCTTCAGAGCTTGTTATATGTTGTTTTAGGTTCTCCTCGCTTTGAGGGTCCTGATTGAAAAATATGCTGAGATTCAAATTGGTCTCTCCTATATGTAGTCTGATTCCTCTCTCTTGTGACCTTTAAAATTCTATCCTTATTCTGTATGCTAGGCAATTTCATTATAATGTGCCTTGGTGTAAATCTGTTGTAAATTGTACATTTAGTGTCCTGTAAGCCCTTTGTATATGGTTTTCCATTTTATTCTTCATGTTTGGGAAATTTTCTGATATTATTTCATTGAAGAGGTTGTGCATTCTTTTGGTTTGAAACTCTGTGCCTTCATCTATCCCAATAAATCTTAGATTTGGTCTTTGGATGTTATCCCATAATTTTTGAATGTTCTGTTCATGGTTTCTTACTATCTTTAGTATGTGGTCAATTTTATTTTTGAGATTTTATATTTTATCTTTATTATCTGGAATTCTGTCTTCCAAGTGATCTAATCTGTTGGTGATTCTTTCTTTCTTTCTTTTTTTAATTTTTAGCTGTATATGGACATGATACCTTTATTTTTTATTAAATTTTTAAAACATGGTGCTGAGAATTGAACCCAGTGCCTCACACATGCTATGCAAGTGCTCCATCACTGAGCCACAACCCTAACCCTTGTTGGTAATGCTTTCTATTGTGTTTTTTATTTGGTTTATTGTTTTCTTCTTTTCAAAGATTTCTGTTTGCTTTTCCTTCAGAATCTATACCTCTTTCTTGAAGTAATCTTTTGCTACCTATATTTGCTCTTTTATCTCTTTGTTGGTGTGACCAATAGTTGCCTGTATTTGCTCTCTTATCTCTGTTGGAGTGATCAATTTTTGTCTGTATTTGTTCATTTAGATCATTCTTCAATTCACAGATTATTTTAATTATGTACACTCTGAACTCATTCTTTGACATTGCATCTACTACTGCACTGTCAATGGATTCTATTATTGTAGTATCTTAGATAGTTTGGGGCATTTTCCTCCCTTGTTTTTTCATGTTGTCTATGCATGTTCCTTTCTTGCAGTGTGTATTTGAGGTATTGCAGTTTCTACCTTGTAGCCTTGAAGTGTCCCTGCAGCTTACCGATATTTCACCTTTGAGGGGGAGACCAATATTTATAGCACCCAATACGCAAATCAATTAGCTCCTATTTAGACATTTACATTTTTTTACTATAAACAGAAATGATAAGTTTGATTACCTTTTAGCATACATCTAGTAGGTTTGCATAAGGTTTTACAGTTTATGGACAGAGAAAGAATGTGGGGAGGAGGCAGAATGTGATATTTATAATATAAGCTGTGAGAATACAGAGGTATTAGATTATAGGACTAGTGAAAGGGGAATCAAAAGAAGTTGGACGTTAGCAGGAAAAGAGAAGTGACTCCATGCAAGGCTCCTTGTTGCCTCTGCAACAGGATGGTGTCTGTTAGCACACTTAGTGGGGATACGTCTGATGCAAACCATCTCACACAGACCTTGGTGATCGTCTTCTAGATCTTGGTTATTGTCCCTTGATTGAGGTGGCCACGTCCCTAGATTTTTTCAGCAGTAGTGTCAAGCCTGTAGGTACCTTGATATTGGATCTCCAGGCCCCTGTCGGTGTCTTTAAATGGAAGCTGCCCCAACTAAAGATGGTGGAGGAGACAGAGAAGGTAACCTCATATTGTGGTGGAGGTTCCCCAAGCTGGAGACAACCACTTTTAGAGGTGGGGCTGGAAGGATGGTCTGTGCACTGGTGTTGGGTGGCCTGTTTGGTGCTGGCACGTGGTGCTGCTATCTGCTGTCCACAGTGTACATTATCATGTGGAAAGGACTATTTTGGTGGCTGCAGTGTCCCAAGATGGAGGCAATTTGGATGTGGCCTCATGTTGGTGGATAGTGAGCTGCAGTGCAGTGTTCCTTTCTGCACAGGCACAGGTGTTCCTCCCCGGGCTCTGGCCCAGGCACAGCTGTTCCTAGGTCTGGGCTCTGGCATGGGCTCAGGTGTTCTGGGTCTGGGCTCTGACCTCTGGGCCCTATATACTCTTAAATGTTTTAAATTTGTGTTCTTCTTACATCCTTTTAGGATGATGAGACAAACTTTAAAGACATTTGTAATTGTATTTTTCTTGTTTTTAACCAAAGTGTTTTACAAGATTGTTTCCTTAATCCTATGTTGAATTTACTTTACTTTTGCTCTTTATATATTGAATCTTCTCCTTATTATTTTCAAATAATGTAAAATCGCCAGGCGCAGTGGAACATGCCTGTAATCCCAGCACTTTGGTAGGCTGGGACAGGAGAATCATGAGTTCAAAGCCAGTCTCAGCATTGGCTAGGCACTAAGCAACTCAGTGAGACCCTGCCTCTAAATAAAACACAAAATAGGGCTGGATATGTGGCTCAGTGGTTGAGTACCCCTGAGTTCAATCGCCAGTACATAATAATAATAATAATGTAAAATCATTCCCTAGTTCATCCATGTCCAGAGATAATCAGTTGCCAAAGATCAGTGTCTGCTGTCCACTGACTGCAATGTTGCCTGTATTGAGGTCCAATTCCTGCTACTTTAACTATCAAATGTTAAGAGTTTGCTTTCATGTCCCTTATCACTAGAAATAAGAGTGGGATTGCCAGACATTCTATCAACTTGTTAATTTAAAAATATTTTTAAATTATATGAGAGGTGAAGCATGGAAGCATGTTTAGTTTTTCCTAAATTCTTTAAAAAACTTATATGAAAATTTGAATGTCTAGAGTTCTATAATCCACAGATTTACATTGTTCATTATATCTTGAAACAGAAACATATATAATTTTGTCTTACTGAACACTGATGAAATTTTATCTTTTTTCCCTGTTATTTTGAATAATCTAAAGCATGTATCTTTATCTGGTTTGCAACCAGAGAAATGGAAAAACTGAGCTCTATATATGTACTATGACTTGAAATGCAACTAAATAAACTAATTAAATAAAAAAAAAAGAATAGAGGGCTGATAACATCCAATTTTTTTTTTTTATTTTTGTACTGGGGATTAAACTCAGAGGCACCCAATCACTGAGCCACATCCCAATACCTTTTTTTTCTTTTCTTTTCTTTTTAAAGTTTTTTCTTAGTTGTAAATGGACACAATGTCTTTATTTTATTGTTCTGTATATGGTGCTGAGGATCAAACCCAGGGCCTCACGCATGGGAGGCAAGCGCTCTACCACTGAGCCACAATCCCAGCCCCCCATACCTTTTTTTCTTTTCTTTGTTCTGATGGACACAATATCTTTATTTTGTTTACTTATTTATTTTTATGTAGTGCTGAGGATTGAACCCAGTGCCTCATATGTGTGAGGGAAGCACTCTACCACTGAGCCACAATCCCAGTCCCTCCTCATTCTTTTTTGTCTTTTATTTAGAGACAAGTTCTCACTGAGTTTCTTAAGTCCTTGCTAAGTTACTGAGGCTGGCAACTCATAATCCTCCAGCCTCAGTCTCTCGAGCTGCTGGGATTATAGGCATGTGCCACCATGCCCATCTCCAGGCAATTTTTTATTAATTATCTGGAGCATTGCACAAAATATTTAATTTGTGTTTTTATTCCCTATTTCCACTGCTCTCCTGCCAACCACAAAAAATAATTTGTGGTGTGCTACAAAGCCTAATATTTTACCCGATGCTATTAGTGTAAGATAATTTATAGGATGACATTTATTTTCTTGTTGTCCTGTTTTTTTAAATATAATAATGGGGGGAGTACAATATATTATGTTATATTTGCATATGACTGAAATAATGGAGTAAATTATGAAATACAGAGGATTTAAGAGATAAGAGCTTCAAATTAAAAGAGCTCCTCCGAGGGAAGAAAGGATCTGATCACTGTTATAATGTTTAATAATGTTGCATGATCTTTTTTAGCATTTCCACTTGAGGCTAAGAGACACTTGCATCACTAATATTTCACAAATGTTCTTTAAGGGATAATATTCCCCTATTTCAAAACAGATACTAGGGTAAGAATTCTCTATGAAACACTTAATTGGACCCATGGGAATAAAATTTCCATCTGTTTTTAAAGGACATTTGTGTGTTAGCAGCAGAGTATTTATACTATAAAAATATATTAATTCTAAAAAAGGTATAGATAACAAAGTTCTAAATAACCATTCATAAGTTGCCCAGAATTCTCTCTGAGCTACTTCTAAACTTCTTACCTCATTAAGAACTTATCATTAAGATGATAGTCCTGAAATATACATGTATTAAGGACTACAAAAATAAAGATTATTAAAATATTTTGTCATATTAACTATAATGCATTATATATATATTCATCGAAAAATAGACCAAATATGTTGTATATCAAGTATATCAAAACTATTCCACTGAAAGAAGACATAGATCCTTGATTTATTGATTTATAGAGATATGACTTCATTTAGCCAGTCTCCTCTCCCTCTCTCTCTTTCACACACACATACACAAACACATAATTCACATACATACATATGCTCATTTCATAATTTTTTTTGTGGTACCAGGGATTGAACTCAGGGTTACTCGACCATTGAGCCACATCCCTAGCCTGATTTTGTGTTTTATGTAGAGACAGGGTCTCACTGAGTTGCTTAGCAACTCACCGTTGCTGAGACTGGCTTTGAACTGGCAATTCTCCTGTCTCAGCCTCCCAAAATGCTGGAATTATAAGCGTGAGCCACCACGCCTGGCTTCATTTCATAATTTAATTATTTCCATTTTCATTGTAAAACCTTCTGCCTTATCCCCATTAGGTTCTGTTCTGACTTCCTTTCTTTGTGGTTACTTAGTGAAAATTCATGTCATCAAAGCAAATATGATAAATATAAACACATATTTTACATACATTCTCTTTTTACTATTTCATGTAGTGTCAAAGAAAGCACCCAAGAAAATCCAATCTTCATTGCATATTCAATTTAATTTTATAAATCTCAGTCCTAAATTTCTTTGCAAATTCTACCTGTTATCATTGACTTTATAATGACTTTGAACATTTCATTAATTCTAAGCAAGTTGTAAATATTCCAAAAACTTTAATAAGTAAACTTCAACCTCAGTTTCATCATCACAAAGCTCTAATCAGCAAAATGATCAGATTGGTTCTCAATATCTGTATTCATTTCCACTTTTTTTCTGCAAATGGATGCAGGCAAATAAGGTTTCAAAATGAACTCCACTCCTGGAGCTCACTTAGTAGATATCTCTACACCTCAGCTCTCATTTCATAATAATGATTAAAGTTCTATAAATTGGACGATCTAACTATTTCAGTACAAAAGTTGAGGAGAGTGCTTTGGAAGTTCTAATGCATGAGCCCCAGTTCCTTTCACACATTTTCTGACTTTAGCAGTCTCCTCAAAATCTGCTCATGCTTATGACCGCTTCTACTTCCATGGACTCAGTGATGCTGTAACTCTAGGGTGGGACATAAAAGGAAAAGCAAGCTTCTGTCTTGTTCAATTATAATACCTGTAATTAGAGCCACCAGCTATTATATAAAATCATCCCAAGTCAGCTAAGCCAAAAGGGAGCCAAGCCACTTGGAGAAGAGACTTGGCTGGAGTAGGTATCCTTTATTGTTCAAGCCATCCAATCTCAGTTGCCAGATACAGGAGTGAACAGCTTTCAATGTTGCCTATTCCAATCTTATGTAGGGAGTTCTCAGCTGAGGTTCTGGAGATTGTCCAGCAGAGGAAAACCACTCCTGCTATGCCCTGTCCAAATTCCTGTCTCCAGAATCAATGCATTCAACACAGTAGGTGTTTTGTATTACTAAATTTCAATTAATTTATTAAAAGGCAATAGTGGCTTTAGTAAATGTCATTTACCTACAGAACACTCTTAGAAATTCCTCAAAAATGCACTACACACAGGTTGAGGGAAAGGCAAATTAACACAAGGATTCATTTAAAGTTTGTTGGAGGATAAATTAAAAGGAAGCCAAGAAGAACTGTCCTGACACTAGTAGGACATCAGAATATCAGACAAAAGTTAGGAATGAAGGAGAGCTGTGGACAGTAGTTACAGAATGATTATGCTGAAGTTTGAGAGGAGCAAATTTTAATTTTATCATATATTCCTGAATGAATAGTCACCATCAGCACAAAGGAAGACGCTGTTTCCAACTTACTTTGTGTTGATCTGCACTTGCTGTAACATAAAACAACCCAGTGCAAGCCTCGGAGGCTTGAGAATTTGACTATTTGAGAAGCAGGCAGGAGCCTGAACTCAGTACACTCTTCTAAACAAACGCAGAAATGTGTGAGCAGTGCAGCTTGGTCTGCCCAAGACTATACTCTGCACTGTCCTCTCAAGAAGGAGCTGGTTCAAAAGATCATTCAGCACAGGAATGACATGGTATAGGTATATATTAAAATATTACTCTAGCTGTTCCATGTAGAATAGATTGGAGAAAAGCAAGAGTAGAATTGCAGAGATTTCTTTCAATAGTTCAGGTAAGTGAGTGCCTTAGATGAGGTAGGTCCCAGGGGGTAGAAATGGTGAAAGATTACTTTTTTCTGTTTATTTTTCATTAATTTTATTATTCATCAGGGAAAACATTTTTTTGCATTTGTTATTTGAGTTGTTTTGTGTGTGCTGATGTCTACATCTTTACTTATCTATCTTCTTTCAATGATGACTTTAACTTAATTTTACCCTTATATGTCTATTTGAATGAATTCTCTCACTTTAATATATTTTTATGTAATTAGATCAAATTTATATGCATTCACATTTAAATACAGAGGGTAATATTAATGTCATCAGAAAATTCCAAATGAAATATTATCTTATTGACTGATAGCTCTTTTTTGGTAGTTATAGGTGGACAGAATGCCTTTATGTTATTTATTTTTTTGATTTATTTATTCTACTTAGGTAGACATGTTAGATAGCAGAATGCATTTTGATTCATTGTACACAAGTGGAACACAACTTTTCATTTCTCTGGTTGTACAGGATGTAGAGTCACACCATATATGCAGTCATACATGAAGCTAGGGCTATAATGTCCATTTCACCATCTTTCCTGCCCTCATGCTCCCTCATGCTCCCTCATGCTCCCTCCCCCCCACTTTGATCAAAGTTCCTCCATTCTTCCCATGCCCCCTCTCCTATGATGGATCAGCATCCACTTATCAGGGAGAACATTTGGTCTTTGTTGTTTTTTTAATTTTTTAAAAATCATAGATAGACAGAATATGTTTATTTTTTATTGGAGATTATTATGCTAAGCGAAGTAAGCCAGTCCCAAAAAACCAAAGGCCAAAGGGCTAAGGTTGTGGCTCAGTGGTAGAACGCTTGCCTAGCATGCATGAGGGACTGGGTTCTATCCTTAGCACCACTTTAAAAAATAAATAAATAAAATAAAAGTATTGTGTCACTTAAATATATTTTGCAAACATTTCCCCTTCTTGTCATTTCCTCTTTTACTTTTGTTTATGGTGATATTAAATTGCCATCATAGAGTTTAGACTTTATTCACAAGTATTTGGCTTAACAAATGCACCACATTAAACATGTTTTTATGTCTCTAAAGCTAAGTAACAAACACCAGTATAGGCCCTCTGAAATAATTATGCTCTCCCCCTAAATTTTAAAGTATTTTAAGCAAATTAACAGAAAATTGCTTACAGACTAATTCATAACATCACAGGTTTTACTCAAAGTGAATCTGAGCTGAGTGCAGTGGTTCATGCTTATAATCCCAGAGACTCAGAAGACTAATGCAGGAGGAGTGCAAGTACAAAGCCCACCCCAGCAATTTAGCAAGCCTTAAGCAACTTAATGAGACCCTGTCTTTAGATAATAATTTTAGAAAGAGAGGAGGGAGCTGGGATGTAGCTCAATGGTTAAGCAACTTGTGTTCAATCCCCAGTATCAAAACAAAAAAAGTGAATTTGATTTCTGATTTTCCAAGAAATATTTCTACTACCAAAACATTAAATTGCTCAGAAGTCTTTACCCCAAGCATTTTTGGTTTCATTTTGTTTTTCCCAAAACAACAAGCCTCTTTGTTTAACATCTGATAAGCTGTGTCAGATTCCTTTTTCAATTATTCCATTCTCTGGATTTCTACATGGATAAAGGAAAATGCAATGAATCTCAATGATTCTCTTTTATTTTCATCTGGGTTTAATAGATATGGACAAAGAACAGATTATGTCTTTTAGCATAGATAGCCCTTTCGGACTCCAAATTCTGAAACAACAAATACTTCCACCCACACAGAGGGAAAAAACGATTGCCATATTTCCTTTTGCATGTCTGTGTGATTTTACCATCCTGGAGTGAGGTTTGACTCAGGAACTTGATCAAGATATTGTCGATGTGCATATCTTGAGTAAATAAACAAATCTTGTGCTCATTTAGATTTAGTTATAAAAGGACAATTGTATGAATATTTGATTATTTAAAATTACACCAAATAATTATTAGTAAATATCATTTGCTTATTCCAAATGTGATTAATTAAGAAATACTAGGGACCACATATATCATCGGCTATGTCAAGGCAAATATGATGTATCTCGTGACATAAAAACAAATGGAAAAGATTTTACAGAGTACACACATATCTGTATTATTCTCTGGAACTATATTCATATTAACAAATTCAGATATTTACTTATTTCTGAAAAAAAAAACAAAAAAATGTATAAGCTAAATAGTACTTACATTTTAGAGAGAGGGAAAAGGGGTCAAAATACAAGAAGAAAAGAGGGTTAATTTTATGATTTCTCTAATCTATAATTTGTTATCATATGTGCACTATTTTTAAATAAAGAAAGACACTTTCCATATACAAAGCGCATGTTTAAATTGTATATATCTGAGTTTATTTGTAATAAATAACATCAACAGTTCACCAGTTTGGTTGCAAATTGATTTTCATTGCAGTATGCTATGAAGTAACTACCAGTTTAAAAGAGGTGAAAATATTTTCTGCAAAAATGGCTACCTGACACAGCAACTTCCCTCTTCCTGTCTGTGTGAATACACTCCACTCTTCCTTGCCTAGGACTCCAAGCTAGCTGTGGCTCTCGGTAAAGCAGATTTATTTCAAGGCAATGAGCCATGACAGAGCCCAGGCTGGCCTCCCTGGACAGGGGCACCCTCCCTGTGTTTGTTTACACACCCTGAGCTGCTGCAGCAGAATCAAGGTCATCTTAATTATATTGGTTGAAAACACATCAAATATTGTCTTCGCTATATAACAATTTATTAATGGATTAAGGAGAGAAAACCACATCAATTCATATATTTAATTATGCTATTAAAAAGTAAAAGAGTAAGATTGGAACACATGCTTTGGGTTCTTCTTCATTGTATTCACTGTATTCTTCACTGTATTTCCCACCTGTGAATTGCTTTTTCATGCCCATTGCTAGCATACCTACTGGGATGTTGACATATATTTTATCAATATTTAGAAGCTCTTTTCATAAAATATATTAATAAGTGTTTCTCAGAATTACTTTAAATATTCACTGGGTATGTTTTGCTTTTTAATTTTTCTCATGGAGAAATTGTTTTTCATTTATGTAGACCATTTAGTCATGATTTCCTTTTTTCCTTGTATCTGTGTGCCTAACAATTTCTATGTTCTTTTTATTCTAAACCAAGTTTTCTATACCTTGTGTGTCTATGTTTATTTTTATATTCTTCTGGGATTAAGTGTTATTTATTATAATATAAAATTACATGCAAATTTTCAGGAATTTTTTTTTTAATGAAAAATCTATGTATAATTCCAACCATGAAATTGACAGAACTAAGAAAAAAAGATCTGCAATCCTTTCTTTAAAAAATAATTTTTGACAATTTATGCTGACCTGTTTTATCACAAACATGGTCATATTTCCTGGTTGTCACTGAAGCAGGCCTTCATGTGCATGAAACTTCATGAACCCAAAAGGCTCTGTGGAGGATTTAGATTAGCAGACGGTAATAAAATTTCAGTGGAATTAGGCCTTTTCTTTTTGAAAGTAAAAAGAAAGAACAGGCATACCTGAGAGATATTACAAATTCAGTTCCAGACTATGAAAATAAGCCTAATATTGAAATAAAGTGAGTCACATGATTTTTTGGTTTCCCAGTGAATGAGTCATATGTACACTATACTGAAGTTTTGAAAATATGAAATAGCAATATAGCTACAAAACAATATATATACCATAATTAAAATTATTTTACTGCTGAAATCTCCAAAGGAATGCCTAAGCCTTCAGTGTGCGGAAGGAAGATCCTGCCTTGATATTGATGGCTTTTGATTGACCAGAGTGGTGGTTGCCTGAGTTTGTTCTGGCTCTGTTCATTTCTCAACATTGGATGACAATGACATTTGCTGCATTGATCAATTATTTTGTTAAACATTTATCTGAAGCAAATGATGCTGTTTGATAGCATTTTACCCACAGTAGAATGTTTCTGCAAAACTGGAGTCAGTCCTCTCACACTCTGCTACTGTCTTATCAACTATGTTTACATAATGTTCTAAATAGCCACTATTCGTTCTGATCATTTCAACAAGATTCCCAGCATCTTCTCCTGGAATAAATTCCATCTAAAGAAACCACTTTCTTCATTCTATGAAAGGCATAGTCTTATAAATGTATTCCTTAAGTAATAAGACTTGAAAGTCAAAATTACTGCCTAATCCATGCATTTTGTGTTACCAGGCATGAAAAACGAAATTAATTTCATTGTATGTCTCCATCAGAGCTTTTGGGTGCATTGTCAATGAGCAATAATTTTTGAAAATGATTTATTTTTTTCTGAGAAAGTCTCAGCAGGGCTTATAATATTTAATAAACCATGTTGTAAACAGATGTGCTGTCATCCAGGTTTTGTTGTTCCATTTACAAAGCACAGACAGAGTCACATTAATATAATTTTTAAGGGCCCTAGGTTTTCAGGGATGATAAATCAGCATTGCTTCTACTTAAAGTCACTAGCTGCATTTACCTCTGAAAGAATCAGCCTGTCATAATGAAACCTTGAAACAAGGCATTGACTTTTCCTCTCTAGCTATGAATGTCTCTAGCTAAGACAACTACTTCAAATATAAGGTCAGTTAAAATACACTGAAAATCTATTTTTTTTATTTTAAACCTCACCAGTTATCTTAGATATAGCTAAAACTTCCTGTAGCTTCTACATCAGCACTTAGTGTTTCATCTTACTCTTATATTTTGGAGCTGGCTTACTTTTTTAATATTATGAACTAAATTCTACTAGCTTCAAATTTTCTGACATTTCCTTGCCTCTCTCAGCCTTCATGGAATTGAAAAGAGTTAGGGCCTTGATCTAGATTAGGTGTTGGCATGAGTGAATGCTGTGGCCAGTTTGATCTTTTACAGAGCATTGTGGAGACATTGTACAGTGCTGATTCCTAAAGTGTGCATATTGGGCCAGCCAAGCTAGCATCACCTAAGTGCAAAAAATTCACAGTCTTGGGCTACCCTAGACCTACCCAAACAGAACCTTTGAGGGTAGAGTCCTGCAATCTGTGTTTTACTTAACTTCTCAGGTGATAGTGACATTTTAGTTTGAAAAACCTCAGAGCTACTGGTACACAAAGCAGGACTTATATTTGGCTTAACAGGCAAACAGATCTTTGCCATTTTTCGTTTTTATACACATAAAGATATTTTCTTGCATTTTATCTTATTGTTTGGACATTGATTTTTTAAAAAACTAACTCCTTTTACAAAACTATGACATTTTGAAACACATTTAATTTAATCAGTATTTAGTGCTTTGATGATAATGGTCTTTTTTAAAAAATAAAGTTAAGTCTGTAACCTAATTGCAATTTATGGGTTCACAAAGATATACTGTCTCTAATATAAAGGCATTTATGACAATAGAGAACCAAGGAAAGTTCCATTAAATAGAATATTTTATTTAATAACAGGAATATGCATGATTCTATGTGAGAGAAAAAAGAAAGAAGTGTGAAGGAGGTTACTATGTGTTTTAAAACTTAGTACATAGTGACTCAAATCCATAAAGGCAGAAAAATTATTACATAAATACATAAAAAACAAATATGCATGTAATTCCTACTATCCTTTTATATCAGCAGCTATTTAAAAAAGGTTTTAAAATTTAATCAGCATTCTGAGATTATAAAACAGGTTTGTGTGTGTGCATACGTGTGTACATATTTAAATTACATCCTAGCTACTGCATAAACATTTCTAGTAATATTCTGGAGACACTGCTAAGTGTCCTAAGTTTGTGTGAGGCTTAAATGATATAGCATATATAAACTTAATTACAGCAAGTCCTGTACAGAAATGCGAATGCATAAATGCTACCTGTCATTATTGTACTATCATTATTCCAAAAGTTATTTAGAGGAATATGCATGACTAAAAGATGATTCTGATGTAAATTTAAATAATAAATTAAAATCACAATGAATGTGTATAGATTAAGAATATGTCAGCTGAAATTTGATTGTTGTGCCATCTCCTATATTTATATTAGATAGCCTTGGTTTCAATTGCTAAAGTTTTAATTATTTAATAAAATTTCTCATATAACATGTAACATAATAAAAGGCATATAAATTTAATTTTACAGACATATTTTCATCCCATCTCAGTCTTATTCCCTCAATGTTAAATTCTGGAAGCAGTTCATTGGATTCTTTTTCAAGAAACATCTGAGAAAATAATGGCCATCTAAATATGGTGTTTGCAAAATAATAAAAAGCATTGCTCAAAGCAACACTTGTATACCTAATTATCTTTAAGAGATAGAATATTGTGGAAAACTAGGATTATATAAATTGCATACATTCTTTATTATCTTCTGAAGTTTCAGTAGAAACAACTTAAAAAGCCAGTGTTTTGTTTTAAGTAAGCTTATGTAGAGTGCTGGAAGAAACTCAATTCATGCACACATTATTTTGAAAAAAACTATATTGATTGCCAACAAAACCTAATAACCTCCTAAAGGTCTCCTTTCTTCACACTATCCTCATAAGGATTAGATTACAACATATGAATTCTGTCAGGAGAACTGGGGAAGGGCATATATTTAAGTCATAATAGTAAAATTCACCTTCATTCTTCCATATGTAAATAATCAGTTTTCCAAGTACCATTTATAGAAAAAACTGTCCTTCTTCCAATGAATGGTCCTGGCACCTTTGTCAAAAATCACTTAGCTATATATGCGAGAGCATATTTCTGGAGTCTCTATGTTATTCCACTGGTCTATATGTCTATACACCATAATTCCTACACAACTCTATGAAATAATTCCTTGAAAATTTTATATAAAACTTCAAGATTCATATGATCTATGTAGCTCTGTGACATTGTACAAATAGTCCCTTGCAATGAATACTTAGAAATCAAATTATTGGGTAAAAGAGAATGCATATTTATTAATTTTGGCAGATACACTAATAATTACATTATTGGAAGGTAAAAATTTAATTTTGCTAATCTCTTATCTTCAATGAATATTAACTATTGAAATTTTTAATATTTCCTCAGTTTCTATGTCATTTGTCTTTTTCTGTTACTAAATAAATAAGTATATATTAATTTTATTGAATTGTAATTATACATCTTAGGTATATGTTCTGAATGCTTGAAATTTTATTATAAGAAAAATTCATAAACATTTGTAATAGAGAAATATCACACAAGCAGTCTTGCATAGCATCATATGATTTGTAGTGGGTGCCAAAAAGAATTTGATTGTTCAAGTTTCTCTTCATTTAGAAGGGGAAGGAAAGAATAATGCAAAATTGAAGGTTGAAAGATTGTGACTGAATACATTTAAATTAGCTAACTATCATTCTTTCCTAAGTCCATCATAGAGGATTTTCTAACCTGTAAGGACTCATTTAATATGCCACCCACGCAACAATTCTGGAAGTAGTACATAAAAATGTTAAATTAAATAATAATAAACAGGATAATGTGGTTAAAGGAAAGAAAACAAGGAGCCTGTAAAGATTGGTGGTGTCTAACTGCAAATTAGAGTGCAGAAAAATAAAAGTGTGTAAGAGGCTAAATATATCATAGAAAGTACAGTAATCAGAATCTGAAGCACATCATTTAATTATGATAAATAATTATAAATGCCTATTTAAGTATAGCTTACCTCAGTTAATTCCAGTCTTTGTGAATGGTAGGCTTAAAAAAGGAATATAAAATCATTTGAGTCCAACTGAAGAAGACTTGAAATGCACGTGTGGCCTACAAAAAGTGATGCAACCAGTTGCCAAAATCTAGATGTTTATGAGAAGTATAAAGGAAGATGATCACAAGAAAAATCAAGAATTGCATTTCTCCATCTCAAATTTTTATGAATGTTATATGATATAAATTAACATGTGTAATTAACATTCTTCCTTTTACAAAACAAAGCAATTTTTGCTTTATCCTGGTATTACGAATACCTGGACAAATTAAAAACAACATTGTATCGGCACCAAAACAGGCAAGAAGACCCATGGAACAGATTAGAAGACACAGAGACAAACCCAAAGAAGTAGAGTTACCTCATATAAGACAAAGTCACCAAAAATATATATTGAAGAAAAGATAGCCTCTTCAACAATTGGACCTGGGAAAACTTGAAATCCATATGTAGTAAGATGAAATTGAACTCCTACTCCCACCCTTCACAAAAAAACTCAAATTGGACTAAGAACCTATATATTAGATCAAAAACCCTGTACCTACTAGAAGAAAATATAGACCCAATACTCTAACATATTGGCTCAGAAATTACTATCTTAACAAGACTCCTGAAGTGCAAGAAGTAAAATAAAAAATCAATAAGTGGGATATCATCTTTGTTTCTTCACAGCAAAGAAAACAATCAAGATCATAAAGACAGAGCCTGCAGCATGTGAGAAAATCTTTGCAATCTGTACCTCAGAAGAGCATTAATTTCCAGGATATATAAAGAACTCAAAAAACTTAACATAATAAGCAAATAACCCAATCAATAAATGTGCAAAGGAATTGAACAGATACTTCACAGAAGAAGAAATATGAGTGGTCAACAAATATATGAAAAAATGTTCAACATCTCTAGCAATTAGAGAAATGCAAATTCAAATTGCACTGAGATTTCATCTCACTCCAATCAGAATGCACTTATTAAGAGTACAAGTAACGATAAATGTTGGGAAGATGTGGAGAGAAAAGTACACTCATATATTGCTGCAAAATGGTGTGGCCACTCAGAAAGCAGTTTGAACATTTCCCCCAAAAACTAAGAATGAAACCACCATATGACCCAGTTATTCCACTACTTGACATGTATCCAAAGGACTTAAAATTGGCACACTTAGAATGATGCAGCCACTACAGGGATTGTAGCTCAATTCACAATGGCTAAGCTATGGAACCAACCTAGGAGCCCTTCAACAGATGAATGGATGAAGAAAATATGATATATATACACAATGGAATATTACTCAGGCATAAAAAAGAATGAAATTATGGCATTTGTCAGTAAATGGATGAATCTGGAGACTCTCATGTGTAATAAGCCAGTGCCCCAAAGCCAAAGTATGAATGTTTTCTCTGCTATGTGGAAGCTAACTCATAATAAAGGATGTGAGGGAAGAATAGAAATTTGGTACATTAGAAATAAGGAATGAAGGGAAGGAAGGTGAGATAGGAAAAGGAAAGACAGTAGAATGAATCTGGTATAATTTTCTTTTGTACATATATAAACAACACAGTGAGCCCCACCATCGTGTACATCCAGAAGAATGGGGTCCTAAATAGAATAAGATATATTCCATTCTTGTATAATTGTACCAAAATGGATTCTACTGATATGTATACCTGAAAGAACCAATACATAACAAAGAATAATTTTCAGAAGAAGTGCAGTCTAACTCAAATATTGGTAAAGGAAAAGTTAATAAATATGCATCTTTTATAGCCATACAATAGTCATGACTTTCTCTATGTAGTGCCTCAAGTTGTGTCATCCAGAGAACCATAATGAACACAAATGTTTTCCATTATTTAAGAGACAAATGGTCTTTAGTGACCTTAATTTTATGAAAAACTGTAGAAGAACAAAGCTTTTGGGAGCTTAAATTCTACTGAGAATTAAAAATAAATGTATCAACCAGTGTTTTTCCTTTTGAAATTTAGACTATGTGATATATTTATTATTTCCCCACCCACCTCAACCTGAATATGTCGATAAGGGAAGCCTTAGGGTTAACTTCTCATTTTGAATGAATGGTGCAATAAGGCATTTGTCAGTACCCCACATACAGAAGACCCACAGATAGTGTGTGGCTATTGTCTGAAGAACCCCCAAATGGCTTGATGTGGTTCTAATGTCTTAATGTTTCTTTGAAGCAGAAATCTAAGGCAACACCCCGAGAGAACAGCATGAAGCTTATCAGTGGGTCTGTGATACATCACAGACATGTTTAGTAAATCTTGTCTTGATTTACAAATTGACACATCTTGGCTTCCAGGAATGCCAGAAGTTTCTTTTTCTACTCCAAAGCATAAAGGAGCACATGCTAATGCAGTAATTGAATACTGCATATCTCGTATGTTTCCTTCCTAATAGTATTAGGAATAAGGATAAGTGACTTCTTAGCCTATTGAATTGTTCTGAGGCTGACACAAATTATAGAGTTTAAATTTATTAAGAATTGCCAAGTTTGAATTATTTTTATGGCACTCTAGACAATTAACTAACTCTAGGCTGATCTTTAATATAAATGATAATTTCTACAGCATACGAATAGAATGGAGTTTGTGCTGGTAAATGTGAGTCTTCTTTAGTATCATTTTATTTAAAGACAATGTTTAATTAAAAATGTAGTAATAAAACTATGTTTCTGATTTTGTTGTAACTGTGTTTACTTATCTCAAGAAAAGAGTGATTAAACTAATAACTATATTATTGTCTGCTCATTTTTTAATACTAATTCATGTGCTTATTGGGATGGCCAAATAATATCCTCTATTTAAGATGTATTTTCCCTCAATTAGTTTTCCATTTTAAGTAATTGGTAACTGAAGAATGCCACCATTGATAATGTGAGAAATAATTCATTCTCAAAATGTCAGTCATATTCAGAAACAAAATTATGCCAGTCTTCTGTTTTAAGAAAGTTTACAAGATGGACTTTGAGAGTCTAGTCATTTAAGACCAAATGAAATTGTTAAAAATAGCAGTGTTTGCAAAGATTATGTTTTCCTTATTAGGAAACTCAAATTATTTAAACTATATGACTAATTACATTTTTCCACCTGAACTTGATTGACTTTAAAAAGTATATATGTTATTAAACATTTAGTCTAATTATTTTAGCATTAAAAAACATAATGACTTCAGTTCTTCAATATACTTTATACTGAATATTGTTTCCTGTGCCTCGACCTTTCTAGAAAAATTCTTATGCTAAGATCCTTTGTTTTGTTATCTCTAAATTTCTTTACTATTCTTTATGTGCATACGAAGGAAAAATGGAGAATATTTTGATACCAGGAAATAATTGGTAATATTTGTAGATACATTGAGTTGTTGCAATTGGTGTGAGGAGCTGTTACTTACAACTAGTGTGTAGGGGTGTTACTAAATAGCACAATGCACAAAACAGCCCTTATGGAATTATTTGGTACAGAATGTCAATAGTGCCAATCTGGAGACAACTCCTACTAAAGTAGTAGTGTGCACTCACCAAAAACATAATATTAAACATGGACCCCCAGCATTTTCTTTAAAGGTCACCACCATAAATTTAGACATCATTGGTGAAGGCTATTTCAAATAAGGTTTAAGTGTTGTATTTAGTCAAATCATTTAAATTAATGAGTTATTCAATCACAATTCATAAATAAATAATAAAATCATTAGTTTTAACATTTTCTCAAGGAAACAGTTTCAAAATTATGTAAGCAGAAATAATGCTATGTGTGTGCAGGTATTAGGAGGTAAAAACAGAACGCTGAGAATATGCGATTAAGTTGTTTTAGAAATATTGAATATATTGTTTATGAATCAAAAACACTTTTGCTCTGTAATTTATCCATAGGTTTCGCTTTGTTAAAAAAATGGAGTTTGTGCTTGTCCATTAAAATCTCTAGAATTAAGATGCCACATGTTACTTAATATAGCAGCCTTCTCATAAATATAATTTCTTCCTTTCTTTCCTTTTTTCTTCTTCTTTTTTTTTTTTTTTTTTTGGTACTGAGGTTTAAACTCAGGGTACTACTTGACCACTGAACCACATCCCCAGCCCTATTTTGTGTTTTTATTTAGAGACAGGGTCTCACTGAGTTGCTTAGTGCCTCGCCATTTCTGAGGCTGGCTTTGATCTTGCGATTCTCCTGTCTCAGTCTCCCAAATTTCTGGGATTACAGGAGTGCATCACCATGCCCAGCTTCATAAATATAATTTCTGAAAATAATAATGAATGATTTTTTATTTAAATAATATCTACCTTTTTGTAGAATAATATAACATATATTATACATATGTATATATGTATATATGGCCATAAATGTATGTATTTATATTGATATAAAAAGGCAACATTATGCCAAAATTTCTCACGACTCAAATTAGAAGTTAATATGGATTACAAATTTATCAAATTAAATCTCAAGTGTTAACTGTATATAATGATTACATCGGTGAAAATTTGACCTAAAAATATAGCCTAAGTAAAGACTGAATTGTTATGCAGCCCAAGAAGACTTATATTAGAAGAGTTTTGCTGACATTTCTGTTGACAGACAAATGGCTTCTAGCCTTACAAATTTGTTCTCTGTCAAAAGTTGCATGAGCCACAGGGTAATTCATGACATTCATATTCTACACTTTCAATACTTGGTCTGTCACACCCCTTTGTAGGTTTTTAAGCACAATTTTAATCTATCTTTAAAATATAAAAATTCTTTCTGTTAGAAAAAGAATTCCTTCAAATTTTAATATGTATCATATTTATTTGCATTCTCATTCTTCATGCCATACTAAGCAAATAATAATGAATATTCAGTAAATGTTTGGTCATAGAGTAACATATTCTTACCTTTTTACTAGTCCATCCTGTAGTCCATGAATTATATTTATGAAGATATGTAACTGGAAAGAGAATTACTGAACTTGAGATTAAAAAGAGAAGTTTCTCTTAAGTCTTACTTTTACTTTTAGTTCAATTGCTTGGTTTAAAATGGGTATGTATGTATGTGTGTGAGTATGTACATTTTTTCATGTATGTACATATATACAAACATATATGTGTGAGTATATATATGTATTTTTATGATAAAAATTCTTACATCCCTCAGCCCACAAGCCTTCATCTATTGTTCTTGCACCTCCAGTTTCTGTATAGATGATGCCATCTTCTCCAGTTCCTGTAACTACAGTTAATTCTTGGAAGCAGTTTAGCATCCTCCATTGTCTCTCTGAAGGAGACCAACTGGTGTCAGCCCACACAACTCAGTGCTCACGGGGCAATGCCCAGAGATTATTATTCTCATGCTTTTCTTAGCTCAGAATGAGTTAAATCTCTAATGAACTTGCATGTTTGCCATTGTCCATACAACTTTAGTGTAAAGGACAAACCTAATCTACCTACATTGTGGATAGGGATTTACATCCCTGCCTGTGTTCTCTTATCCCTTCAGGACAAACTGGTCTAGGACAGTCTGTGATTAAGGTAAAAGGTGTGGACTTTGAAACCCAGCTGCTTGCCATATGATGCTGGTTTCATCCCATATTGTCTGTGTAATGATGAGAAACTGACTGAAAAATCTGTGCCTCAGTTTTACCACCTGTAAAAGAAAAATATTAACAGTATATGTCACATGTTTGTAAAAAATAAACTATTTAGAGCAGTGACTGGCACAAAGGATAAAATAGATTTTAGTTTTTACTTTTATTATGATGATTGCTATGAAATCTGATTTTGTAGCCTATCACACGCAGAGGACAAACTGCTCTTCCACATGCTCCCTCTTTCAGTTGTACTGCACATTTGAATATGTTGGTGTCCTAGCATCTGTGTTGAGCATACGTCCCATCCAGACCATTTGTCTTTGATACAAGTTCTCAGGTCTTATAGCCAAAGTGAGATAGTCAGAGTGGGCAATCTGTTTCAATCCCCATTGAATGAGAAATATCACCTGCTAAAATAAATCCTCTCGAGAAAGTAGGTCCAAATCTTCATCACGTGGGATTAGGCCCCGAATTCCTTAACAAGACACCTATAGCACAAGAAATAAAAGCAAGAATCAATAAATGGGATGGACTTAAACTAAAAAGCTTCTTCTCAGCAAGAGAAACTATCAATGAAGTGAACAGAGAGCCTACATTCTGGGAGCAAATTTTTGCCACACGCACA
>PVHX01022590.1:10908-27494 GCA_004024805.1 Geosciurus inauris | reverse complement strand
AGGTGGCTTTTAAAGACGCGATTCAAAAGTGTTCCCTATGGGTATGGGGGAGGGTTGTAATTCACTTGTTAATTTGGGAAATAGTCATTTCTGAGATCTTCTGGCACCATCCCAAAGTAAGAATTACTTAGTTCCTTAATATCTGTGCTCAAGGACAGATAACTTGGCCTAGGATGGGAAAGAAAGGTAAACTTGTTTCTCCAGGAGGGAACAGGAGAGGGAGAAGAGAAAAAAAAAATATCCATTTGAAAAAGAAGTCCCAGTGGCAGAGCAGCAAGGGCTATATTCAAAGCATGAGGTGGACCACTTTTATACTTTTGCCGCATTTCATAAATTTTGGTATGTTATGTTTTAGTTTTCCTTCATCTTAAAGTATTCTCAAATTTCTTGTGTGATTTCTTCTTTGATCAATTGGTTGTTTAGAATGATATTGACTAATTTTCAAGATTTGTGAATTTTTCATGTTTCTCTCATTGATTTCTAATTTCATTGCACTGTGGTTCGAAAACATACTGTGTAGATTTCAGTACTTTTAAATTATTGAAGCCTATTTCAAGTGAAAGACCCGAGCTAAAATGAACCCTGTTGTAAAGATCACATGACCAGGAGAAGATGAATTAAGCCACTCGGCAAGGCTTTATTGGAATGCGCGCCCTCGGACCAGATCCCCAGTCCATCAGAGCGGGTCGGGAGAAATGGCGTCGGAGATTCCGTGCATAGAGAATTTTAAGAAAACCCGGTCAGGAAGGGGAGGGGTTGGGAACAGGAAGAGAAGGCCAGAGTCCTTCTTGAATGGGTCAGGAAAACTCGCTGATTGACAGGAGGTGTGTCCACTAGTGACGTCACTTCTGGCTTGCAGCAGCTCCGCTGACCAGTTTTCTTAATTGGGCATCTTAGACCCTGACCAGACCTCACACCGGCGACAGACTTTGGACCCTCCAGAAAAACTAGTAGGCCTGAGTTTTGGTTCTGGGAAAATATACACATTGCTCAAGGATGAAGCCACTCAGGGACCATCCTCAGAACAGACAAAGAGGTTAAGAATCACATACCTGGCATTCCTGAGGTCTGAGCCCGCCTGAACCCCACATGGGTCACTTAAACTCACCTTGTAGTTGGTCATTTTCAAAAAATTCCCAAAAGCCATGATTGGGTCTCACCAAATGTTACAGACACCCCTCAAACTCTGAATGGTCACTATTGTCACCAGAGGTGCTGTACAATTGTAATTGGTGCTTGTGTAATGATGGGATGCATACGTCATGTCCACTACCACCACCTGTCCCCTCCCCCTATAAAACCTGCTCAGCCATTGTTCGGGGCTCTCTGCACTGATGTGCTGCATCAGTGAAGTCTGAGAGACCGAGCTTAAGCCCGAATAAAGGCTCTTTGCTTTTACATACGTGCCTCGGTCTCCCTGGTGGTCTTTGGGGTGGCCGTGATCTGGGCATTACACAAGGCTTAACATAGATCTATCTGCAATGCATTCTGCTATTGTTGGTTGGATTTTCTGTAGATGTATTTTAAGTCTATCTGGTTTATGCTGGTTTTTTTGTTTGTTTGTTTGTTTGTTTGTTTGTTTTTTGGTACCGGCGATTGAACTCAGGGATACTCGACCACTGAGCCACATCCCCAGCCCTATTTCGTGTTTTATGTAGAGACAGGGTCTCACTGAGTTGCTTAGTGCCTCGCCGTTGCTGAGGCTGGCCTTGAACTCACTATTCTCTTGTCTCAGCCTCCCTAAGTGCTGAGATTACAGATGTGTGCCACTGCACCTGGCAGGTTTATGCTCTTTTTTGATCAGATGCCTATTTTTCTAATCGTTATTGAAAATAGAATAGTAATTTTCCAACTATTACACTTGATCTTAAATGTTCTTACTGTTGGTGGAAGCAAATCCATCAGGATGCACCAAGCAACACTCAGAGAGTGGGAGAACTCAAGTTTATTATGCATTGGGCCCTGGAGGAGCCTCTGTTCCAAAGTCTGAGTCCTAATCCACAGTTTCTCACAATATTTATAGGCTATTTGGTGTCATAAAATTTCTAATCTACATGTGACTGAAGGCCTTGCCCCCTGGTATTTCTAGGTATTACAGATGCAGAAGGGACAAGAAGAAACTGCTGTTTTCACAGACATATGTTAAACTTCTAGCCTTCCTATGTGCCTGAAAGCCTAGCACAAGGGTGTTTACATTTCAAAAAAGGTGAAGTCCAGACTCTTAGACTTATTTTACATTCCAAAAGGTTAGAACAAGAACCCTTTGTTAATTAGGTTTCCTGAAGAAAGGCTCTTAGAAGGGGAGGGGAATGCTTGTAATTTCATTTTACAACCTGATCTGGCTTTACCATCTCATTACCACAAAAAGTATGAATATGTTAATTAGCTTGGTTGAACTATTTCACAACATATATATACATCATAATGCTAAGTTATATACTACAAATGCATACAATTTGTCAATTATACCTTAATAAAATCAGGGATAATAAAATAACTGGTTTTGTAGCATTTACGTCTGCAATTTTTTTATTCGTTTTCTATGACTTTTATCTTTCTTGTTCTTTATTCTTTTATTGCTTTATTTTATGTTAAATAGATATTTTATTATAATCATTTTAATTCTCTTGTTTATATTACTATACCTTTTAATATTTAATTTCAGTAGTTGCCCTGGAAGGTACATTTAATATCTTCATAGGATCTAGATCAAATTAATATTGAATAAAAATAGATAGTTAACGGTCAGGCAATCACAGTAATGGACCTCAATTAAGTTTCTTTTTCATATGTAAAGACCATTCCATTAGGTTAACCTGTAGAAACTTTTCAATCATTCCACCCAACTCCGATGTCCTGGAGTGTAGGAAAAGAGGAAGTGGGGTTGGACCCAAATGGAAGTTACAGGAAAGTTAAAACTCAAAAAACACATCCAATTGAAAAGTCGTAGACCAAACCTTAACACTTTTCCAGTACCTGTTTAGCAAGGATTTTGATCAGTGCCCCTACCCCAAGCTAAACAAGCCCCTAGACTAGTACATTTAGGCAGAAAACTTACTATCAGTTAGTTCCTCTCTTGCCTTGCGGGAGTTCTCTTTTTTTCCTACTTAACTAAATCCTACTCTGTTCACTCTTGCCTTCCATTATTTTCTGTAGATTTTATTCTTCAAATTTTATAGACAAGAACCCAGAAAGAAATTGGTGAAATCTAGTTTTCTCTCAAACTCTGATTTCAATATCAGCTTAATTTCAATTATATATAAAATTTACTACAATATAATTGTTTCCTGTTCCTTCCTTTGTGCTGTTACTATCATATAAATTTATTTTGAAAAACCTATCAACTATCTTCAATAATTGTTTTATGCACTGATTTTTAAATCAGATCAATAGGAAAACATCATAAATAAAAATACATTTATACTGTCTTTTGTGTGTATATAGATACCTTTACCCATGCTCCTAATTTTTTTGTCTAATTTACATAATTAAGTTTTGTTGAAACACACACAAAAAATAATAAATTTACATAATTGTCAAATGTATTTTATTTCATCCTGAAGGAGTCTCTTTAGTACTGTTCTAATACAATTTGCTAGTGACACATTCTCTCCATTCATGTGTGTATGGAGATGTCATAATTCATACTTCAGTTTTGACAGTCTCTTGGGGGGCGGGGAGGGAGGTACCAAAGATTGAACTCAGGGGCACTCAACCATTGAGCCAGATCCCCAGCCCTATTTTATGTTTTATTTAGAGACAGGGTCTCACTGAGTTGCTTAGGGCCTCGCTAAGTTGCTGAGGCTGGCTTTAAATTTGCAGTCTTCCTGCCTCAGCCTCCTGAGCTCCTGGGATTACAAGTGTGCACCACCGTGCCTGGCTTGATTAAGAGTTTTGCTAGTTACATAATTTTGTGTTGACTTGTCTTTTTCATTCACTATTTGAATGTGTCATCCTCAGTGCCATCTTGCCTCCAGTATTTCTGTTGGAAAGTTAGCTATTTTTGCTTTTGAATGCTTTGTCAGTGATGAGTCACTGTTTTCTTGATGTTTACAATATTCTCTTTGTCATGAGTCACTGACAATTTGACTCTAATGTGTCTAGGTGTAGATCTCTTTTATTTATTCTACTTGAGTTTTGTTGAGCTTCTTTGTTACACAGATTAATATTTTTTATCTAAGTTTCTGAACTTCCCCGTTATTATTTCTTCAAATATCCTTCCTGCTCTTTTCTTTCTCTCATCTCCTATTTATCATATTAGTCTAATAGGTCCTATATTTGAGTTTCCTTAGGGACATTATCTATTACTGTATCCTGTGGATTGGCCATACTTTCTTGTTTCTTTTGTTGTATTATAATTCTCTGTTGAAAACTGGGGATTTTAAGTAACATCATTTGGCAACTGTGAAAATGAAATCACTCCAACGTTTATTGTTACTGCTTATTTTGTTGTTTTGTTTATTTAATGACTTCTTAGACTAAGTTTGAATTGTTTTCTTTATCATGTGCTGCCAATCAAGTCTTTACTCAGTTTATTAATTGTTCACCTGATGATTGGACAGAGCTTCCCTCAAATTGCTTGAATTAATAGGTCTCAGCCTATGTCAGAAGCCTCTTTGTAAGTCTGTTGAGGCATGTCTTCAATATTTTGGCAGATAGTTTTCAACCCTTTTTAACTTTCAATTTCTCCCTGTAAGGAGTCTCAGAGTCAATTGGAGGTGAGAGATTAGAGCTTTCTCAAATTTCCTCTGGGCATGTACACAGTCTGCGGATGTGTGGGGCAATCCAGATTCTCAGAGATATGTCAGATTCCAAATACAATATGAATACCTTATTCTCAGGTGTTTTCTTTTTTTATATGCTTAATCCTTTATTTTTCATTAGTAGACTTTTTACACTTCAAAATGATAATGTCACCTCAAGTTGCTGTAATATTAAAAAATTTCTATTATATATATATATATATATATATATATATATATATAAAATTCATATATACATGTATTTTTTTTTGAAAAAATCCTAGGGTTGTTCATGGAGAATGAGCTCTGATTCACATCAAATAAAGATGTGACCTCATAATAGACTTTTTGGCCAGCAGCCAGGCAGAACAATTTGATACAAGTCTCTAGAGATGGAACTTCTAGAAATCTCCAAATCCATTCTTCTCCCCTCCTTAGTTGCTAGGCTAATGAGTTGCAACAGCTACCACAGTTGCAATGCTGTTGTTTTTCAAGTAGACCACAAAACTGTGTTTAGGAGGATGGAATTATAGCAAGTAAAAATGGTGTAAAGCCTTCTATTCTTTCATAGGTTCAGCAACTTTAAAAAAATTACTCCCTGGAGTTTTGTATCTGTTTAGATAATTTCTAAATATCTTAAAAAATTTATTCTTGCAAAATTTTTGTCAGTATTTTCTGTGAAGAAGCATATTTTTGGAGGTCTTTAATTTGCCTTTTTTTTTTGGTAATGAGGATTGAACCCAGGGGTGGTTAACCACTGAGCCATATCCCCAGCCCTTTTTTATACTTTATTTAGAGATTCTAAGTTGCTTTAGAGCCTCATTAAGTTTCTGAAGCTGGCTTTGAACTTGTGGTTCTCCTGCCTCAGCCTCCCAAACCACTGGGATTACAGGCTTGTGCCACTGTGCCTGGCCTTAATTTGCCATTCTTCAAACACTTTGGTATTATGTTCTTAATTTTTCTTAAATAACTTTCCAATAATGAGTATCTTTTTTTTTTTTTTTGGTACCAGGGATTGAATTCAGGGGCACTTGACCACTGAGCCACATCCCCAGCCCTATTTTGTGTTTTATGTAGAGACAGGGTCTCACTGAGTTGCTTAGCACCTTGCTGTTGCTGAGGCTGGCTTTGAACTCATGATTCTCCTGTCTCAGCCTCCCTAAGTGCTGGGATTACAAGCGTGAGCCACCACGCCCAGTTAATAATGAGTATCTTAAACGTTTGTCAATGTTGAATGTTGCTACAGTGCTTTATGTTACCATGATGAACTAGCATTCCTTGAACCTGAAGTGAATTGTTTTTCTGGATTTGCTTTTATTTTTTTCTTAACAATAAAAATTATTTTCTTCTTCTTTTTAGAATGTGATGTGCTCATTTATTCCACATCAAATTGGAAACTTTAAAGTGAAGCAAGTGATAGATATTATTGGCCCAGTGGCAGATGAAAATTTGCAGTCTTCATCAATGAAACCGTTTTATCACATATGTTTAGATTTCAATAGCATCTGCAAACCTTTTACTAAGAAAATTGTGATGAAAATTAATCCTGGTATGCTATTATATGGTTCTTACCTGCTTTTGATTTAGTTGTTAATGTAAGGTTATCTTAATATACTAATTGCTTAGCTCTATATCAAATATGATCTATTGCAGTGGTTCTTTTAGAATGTATCAAAAACCTCAAGTAGGTCTGTTCAAATACATATCACTGATGTCTATCCAGCATTGATTATTAAGTAGGTCTGTGTTGGAGCCCACATATTTACATTACATTTTTATTCCCAGCAGATGTTGTGTTGTTATTCTTAGGATCACATGGTTTAATAACCTATATAACTTCTAAATATTTTAAAGGTTTTTTTTTTACATTTTATTTTTTCTACTTTTTTTTGCTTGAGTCTATAATATAAACTAATTTTGACCATTTCATAGATTTTCTTGCTGCTGCTTCATCCAATCCTTTATAATCTTTTATGTATTGAAACATGTAAAATCACTGATACATAGCTGTCATTAGCCTACAAATATTTCACTTTTGTATGGATCAACCTAAATCCTTCAAGTTATCATGTTTTATTTTTATGCATGCATTTTATTATTTAAGTATTATTTTGCTAAATTGTTTTGTGTAGGACAGCATATTTGTTATTTCTGTGTGTTTTGAGGGTCTAATATTTAAGTTAAAACCAATTCTCTAGTGTGTTAATTATTACATGGCAATTGTTTTGAAAACTAAAATTCAAAGTACAATATATAAACTTAATATTCAATTCTATAAAAGGTATATCCCCTTTGATCACCAATCCGACGGGACATTTTGTGGTCGGTGATTTGGCAAAATACAAGGACCACGCACCTGTAGCAATGCTTCAATCAGCCACGACACACATTCATGATCATTGCACAAATGAAGAGTCACTGAAGGATGCATTAATAGCCTTTCCCAATGACCGAGCTGCAAGTATCAGGTCTGAAGACCATCATAAACATTTCAGGTAACATGTAATATTAAAAACTGAATTTTTTTTTTTTGGTACCGAGGATTGAACTCAGGGGTGCTCAACCACTGAGCCACACCCCCAGCCTTATTTTGTGTTTTATGTAGAGACAGGGTCTCACTGAGTTGCTTAGCGCCTCGCTGTTGCTGAGGCTGATTTCGAACTCGTGATTTTACTGTCTCAGCCTCCCAAAGTGCTGGGATTACAGGCATGTGCCACCGCATCTGGCTAAAAAATGAAATTTTGAAAGACATTATATCCAAGATGGTATGCAGAGGTCTGATCAGAACCTGATATAAGAATCTAATGATGGCAATAATAATAATATCTTATTTTCTCATTATTTTTTACATGGAATGAGATGGTTGTTGCATCCCACTGTATTTGCTTTATCTAACCTCTCATCACCTCTGCTATATATTTGCCACAAAGTGAATGAATTACAAAATAATTTTTAAAATATATCACTGACAACTCTAGAAGAATGATAGAAATGATCACCTTTGGAAATGTAAGAAATCTTCAGAATAGTCATGTTTATTAAATTTGGTTAAAAGCTTGAATTTATCTAAATAAAAAGCATATTAAAATTGTGATAAAAACAATTATCCTCATCTTCATTTACCAACTCAAAGACACATTTCCAATAACCTTCCCCAAACCCAACTAAAACTTTTCCAGTAAAGTTTTAATAAGGAGTGTTAGACTTCAGTTTAAACTTATCCAAACCTCAAAGAAATTACTACTTTACCAATGGTTAGTGAGACATGACCAAGGCATCTTGACATCTTTTTCTGGTTCTGAGCCCAGAAATGTTTTCAACACTTGAGACTGAACTAGTTTTCTTTTAGGTCTGTTTGTTTGCTATGAGTAGACTCTCTAAACTTGGTAATGGCCCTGGAGTTTCTCTACTTGTCTCTTTATCTTAGGGGAGTCATTAAGCTCACTTAATTTTGCAAGCATCTTCTTGTAATACCATTTGATTTTAGGGCATATTTTTTAGCCTTCTACAGTGGGAAAAGTCTAGGTTTTTCCTATAGACTGTCTTAATACTTTTATTTAGAAAATTCTATCCACATTTGATAAGTGCTATAAAATGCAGAAATGTAAAGATTACTCAGACTTCATTTAAAATAATTATATATTATAAATAGAAAATTGTGTCTTTCCTTCTAACACATTCTATCTCCTCCTGCCTTTCAATGGTGGCTTCTGGAAACATTTATGTTTCCTTTTCAACTCTTTCTGAAGCTTATATAAATATGTCTATATAGAGATATAATGCTTTAATATATCAGTTTACTTCTAAGTCTATATTAATTAGATCATCTAAAATTTCCAGAATTTCTAAAAAATAAAGATTAGCAGTTCATATTTTTCCATAGCCATATTTATTTTTTCTCAAAGGGGTTTAACAAACTCTTTTTTCACATTAATAGAAAAGAAACTCAGTCCTATATTTTCTGGCTACTAATTAGTAACTTTAAGTAAAGAAAGAAATTTTATTATAATGTGCTTTTTGTTCATTGTAATTGTTATTGTATTTAATGAATTTTACCTTTTCAAATTTTGAGAAGAAAAGAAGGTAGGAATTTTTATCTGATTTTTATTTACAGCAGCATGCCCTGTGCTTAGACCATCATCAAGCATATAGTTGGCACTCAGTAATTTTTTAAATAAATAAGTGAAGAAATTTTTTAATTTACATACTTTTTGGTTCCCTCTATTGCATTTTTTAAAAGATCACCTACTCCAAGCTGCAGGTATATTTCTAGATCTATATTCTTTAAGGATCTAATGGGGATTTAGATTTGTTAATAGCTCCTAAGGGATTTACTTCAGTACTGCTTTCCATGCCCCTCCCTTTCTCCTTAGAGACCTCAGGACTTTTAGATACAGGAACTATTTCTAGGTTTTAAAAATGGCAAAGAGTATAAAGGGAAATTTAAATATTAACAAGTATCTTTGAATAACTAAGTACTTTTCCTCTTATTGTATCATTCTGTTGAAAACTAAATTAAAGTCAACTTCATGTAAACATTGAGGAATTGTGGAAAATGATGAAAACATTAATTTTTATTAATATTTATTTGACCATGAGACTAATAGGTTTATACTGATGAGTTCATTATTGATGGTGAGACTCTTGATTGATAAAACTTAGGATTGAGGTAGACCAATGCCTAAAGGTGTAAATAACTGCATTTTATGTTTTTATTGAAAATATATGGTGGGTAAAATGGAACAGCATGAAGCCAGTTGAGTGAATATGAGGTTGATCTATAGACAACAAACTTTTAGGAAACACTAATCAGATTCAGAACTAATTTCTTAAAGATCGATCTATAATCTAGAATTGTTTAAATTTCCTACTTGTCTAACTCCTGAAAGATGAGTTTAAAGTAGGTACAATTACATTTCAATAACCTTAAGAGGGATTTTCCCCTTACTAGGTTAAGGAAAAAATTAGGTATCCCACAACTTTCTACATGTAATAATGTCTTTTTTTTTTTTTTGGTACCAGGGATTGAACTCAGGGGCACTCGATCGCTAAGCCACATCCCCAGCCCTATTTTGTGTTTTATGTGGAGACAGGGTCTTACTGAGTTGCTTAGCACCTTGCTGTTGCTGAGGCTGGCTTTGAACTCATGATTCTCCTGTCTCAGCCTCCAAAAGTGCTGGGATTACAAGTATGTGCCATTGCGCCCGGCTGTAATAATGTCTTAATGCAGATCAGGATATGAGAAAAAGGACTGGAGTCTGTTCTATTCTCCAGTCTGTGCTCAACACCTGACATAGAAATTGGTTAATAGGCACTCCATAAATACTGATTGAGCAAATGCATACATGTAAATTTTAACATGAGTTTTCATATTGTAGGACAATTTTCACAAAGATTCCAAGACATACTTATGTGGATCCTGAATTTGCATATACTGACTTTGAAAAACTAGGAAAGAAAGCACATCAAAACTACTATGACGATTATATTAAATATTTAAGAAGTGTGCGCCTACAGAAACAAGCAGAGAGGTAAAGTTCAATTCTTCAAGCTATATGCAGCAAATCATGGTGCCTAAAGTGCCAGAATTTTTTCTTTTCCTTTTAAAAATTAATTATTATTATTTTAATAATACAAACTTATGAAGTACAATTTGTTTGATACCTGTAGACAGTCTGTAATGATCAAATCAGAGTAATTAGCATTTCCATCTCCTTATTTTAATTTTTTAATTAACATAATAATCGTACCTATTTATGAAGTACAGTGGGATGTTTCAGTATATGTGTACAATGTGTAATGACCATATCAGGGTAATTAGCATTTCCATCTCCTTATCATTACTTTGTGTTTAGAGTCTTCAAGTTTCTCCCTTCTAGTTCTTAATAAAATATATAATACGTTTTTGCATACTATAGTCACTTCACTGTGCTATAGAACACTAAAACGTATTGTGTCTATCTACTCACTATGTTTTGGTACCTGTCATCCAACCTCTCCCGCTCTTCTCAGTCTCTAGTAATTACTATTCTACATTCAGATAGATTTGTTTTTGCATCAACATATGAGATAGAGCATGTGGTATTTGTCTTTCTGTGTCTGACTTAAGTCTTCCAGTTTTGTCCAATTGGTTGCAAATGATACGATATCATTCTTTTTAATGGCCAAATAATATTCTGCTGTGTGTATATGTACCACATTCTCTTCATCCATTCATCTGTTGATGGTCACCAAGGCTGATTCCATAACTTAACTATTGTCAATAATGCCACAATAAACATCAACCAGTATGCAAGCCATCTCTTTGTTATATTGATTTTATTTCCTTTGGATATATACCCAGGAGTAGGTAATTGGATCATATGGTAGATTTACTTTTAGTTTTATGAGGAACCTCTATGATGTTCTTAGTCATAGCTATACTAATTTATATTCTCACCAACAGCGTATTTGAATTCCCTTTTCTCCACATCCTTTTTAACATTTTTTAATAATAGCCATTCTAATTGAAGTGAGATGATGTCTCATTGTAGTTTTGAGTTACATTTCCCTGATAAGCAACAATGAACATTTTTAAATTTTAGCCATTTGAATTTATTTCTTTGAGAAGTGTCAATTCATATCATTTGCCCAATTTAAGTTAGATTATTTTTTGTGGTTGTTATTGATTTGTTTGACTTCTGTATGTATTTTGGATATTAATTCCTTGTCAGATGAGTAGTTTGAAAAAATTTTTCTCATTTTGTAAGTTGCCCCTTCACTCTATTGATTGTTTCCTTGCTATGCAGGAGCTTCTTGGTTTGATATAATCTCATTTGTCTATTTTTGCTTTTGTTGCTAGTGTTTTTGGAATCTTATCAAAAAAATCATTGCCTCTACTAATGTCTTCAAGTGTTTCCCCTTTGTTTTCTTCTAGTAGTTTCATAGTTTCAGGTCTTACATGTAGGATTTTGATTTATTTTGTGTTGATTTTTGTATAGCATTAAAGGGTCAAATTTCAGTCTTCCTCATGTGAGTATCTGAATTTTTCTTCATTCCTTAGTTTCTTTTTCATTTTTAATGATTTAAACAATATTTTAATATATCATAAAAACAAATTATTAAACCATGTTGTTACCTTTTGATTTGGGGATATCTCATCTAAGTTTCCCTAGAAGCAGATCCTAAGACAGGGATTTTAGTATATCTGATTTATGGAGAGTATGCTGTTAGAGAAAACCTATATAGGATGAAGGAAGCAGAATAGGGCAGGGAAGGGAAATGAGATAGGATATGTTTCAAATAAAGTTTAAAAAGCCTCCTGCCTAGATTCTCTTGAGCATATATTGTACTACATACCTGTTTCTGCCTTAAATCAAAAGGGCTTTCTCTTGTGTTTCATACCAGACATTGATTGTGGACTGTCCCTGAGTGTGGCAGTGGAGTGGGGGTGGAGCACATAACTTTCTTTGTGAGGTGTCTGAGAAGAAGGAGTGCCCTCAGCAAAGGAAATTTTCTGCAAACTAGTGCACCAATCTGGCTAAGTAGATATTAGTGGAACAGTAATTGTATATACTATGGGAAATATTTGAATGTATATATGTATTTTCTAAAAGATTTGGCCTCAATTACTTATTATTTTGATAGGAAAGGCATGAATTCACATGATACAGACATAGACATAGAGCCAGCATCAGGTCTAAAGTCACCCTCACTCTCAGAAGCGGAAATAGAAGAGACCCTATCTTCAGCCAAGTGTCTGATCAAAGCTAATCAAGTGTTAAGTACCAAGAAAATAGCATCCAAGGAGTTGGAGTCCCTGGAAAGAAAGGCATGTGCAATATTTTATGTTTTGTTATGCCATGAGAATTAATAGAATGGCTTTTGCTAATATTGAATGATTAATTTTGGGAAAATGTGGTTTTCCTCAGGTTCTCAAAGGACTAAAGTCAGTCCCATCCACTCTCCATGAAAAACATGATTGCGGCTTAAAATTGACACCAAAGCAAATTCATCAAGTTATTGTTGGTAAGATATATAGAAATCTACTACAGTCCTTGTCTTGTTAAATGTTTAACAAATTATAATTTATATTCCATAAAATGCATCAACATATGCAAACCAATACTTTTTGGCAAATTTATAGTTACACCACCACCATCATAATTCAATTTTAGAATGCTGCCATCACCATCATGCCTAAATGTAGTTACACCCTATTTCTACTCCCAACTCCAGGAAGCCATTAATCAACCTTCTATCTATCTCTATAGGTTTGCCTGTTCAGAACAATTCCTGCAAATGGAGTCATATAATATGTAATCTCTCATGTTGGTTCTTTCACATAGCATATTTTTGATGCCCATCCACATGGTAGTACTTACCAATGTTTTGTTCCTTTCTGTATCTGAATAGCATCCCATTTTATGGCTATATCACATTTTGTTTATTCACTTGCCAGTTGGTGGATGTTGAGCTATTTCTAGTTTGAAGCTATTATGAATATTGATGCTGTAGTATTTAAATAAAATTCTTTGAGTGAACATGTTTTCAATGCTTTTGGTTAGATTCCCAGGAGAGTTTCTGAGTTGTATGGAAAATTTATATATAACTTATTGAGAGATTTCTAAATGCTTTCCAAAGTGACTAGACCAAATGACAATTCGACTAGCAATGTATGAGGGTTAAAATTTCTCCACATTCTTACCACCACTTGTTATTTTCTGTTTGATTATAGCCATTTTAGTGGGTGTGAAGTGTTACCTCATTATGGATTTGATTAGCATTTCTCTAATGACTAGGATGATGAATATATTTTCATGTACTTACTTAGGGAAATGTCTATTTATATCATATATGTTATTTGGTGGAATGTCTTTCAAATTCTTTGCCCAGTTTTTAATTTGAATATTTGCTTTCTTATTATAGAACTCTAAGAATTATTTGGACATTATTGATACAAGACATTTATTGGATATATAATTTCTAAACATTTTTCTAAGTTCATGGATGATTTATTTCATTTTATTCATGATGTTATTTAAAGCACAAAATTTTTAAATGTAGATGGAATTGAATTTATCAATCTTTTCCTTTTATAAATAATGATTTTCTTGTCATGCCCAAGAATCTTTGCCTAACCCAAGGTCACTAATATTTTCTTCTAAAATTTTTATAAGTTTGGATATTATAATTAGGACTACAATCCACTTTGAACTAACTTGTTTGTGGTATACGTTAAAGGTTTAATTTTCTTTTATGTGCATATGCAATTGTCTCAGCACCATTTGCCAAGATATTATCCCTCATTGAATTTCCTGGCACTTTTGTCAAAACTAATCAACTATATATGTCAGAGTTATTTCTGAATTTTCAATTCCATTCCACTTAACTATATGCATATCTTTGTGACAATTCTACATTGTCTTGAGTATTATATCTTTATTATGAGTATTGAAATCAGTAAGTCCTTCAGATTTACTCTTCTTTTTTTCTTTTCAAGAATGCTTTATCAGGGCTGGGCTTATGGCTCAGTATTAGAGCGCTTGCCTAGCATGCATGAGGCACTGGGTTTGATCCTCAGCACCACATAAAAATAAAAATAAAAAGTATTGTGTCCACCTACAACTAAAAAAATATAATTTAAAAAAAAGAATGCTTTAGCTACACTGGGCACAAATAGGGTCTTCTTATAACCCACTTTGTCTTTCTTGTGTGGAGACCTTGATCTTCATTCAGTTCCTCACACCCTTCTATTGCTCTCTTTATTGAGACTTCAGGCCATGATATTGGCCTTTCTTAAATGTTTGCCATTGAGAAAATTATTATTTTGACAACATCCCTAAGTATGAAAACTTCCAACTTTGTTCCAGATATAGTTAACTTCCTTCCATTGTTGTGAGAGCACTTCTGCAGAACAAAGCTGGGTGTGGACAATGGGAGCAGTTCTAGACTAAAGCTCCACAGACTTCCACTGCTGATAATGAGGTTTTATAGATATCCTTAAATTAATGTTTCTCAATTTGTTCTGTCCTTTTGGCCAGTTTTCAGTGTTTAGATGGCTGCCTTTGAATTTTTTTTTTTTTTTTGTGGTACAGTGGATCAAACTCCAGGCAAGAACTCTTCCAACTGAGCCACACACCCCCACCCCAAAAATTTTGTTAAGGTTTATTGCTGCTTTTGGAGATTTACCGTGCTTCTCAATCAGCCATTCTGGAATTCCCACCTTCAATGGTTTTTTAAAAATAAGAATTTTGTAGACATTTCAGTAAAATTGAACATTTAAAAGTTAATTTTTATTTTTATGTATTGATTTTGCTTTTTTTTTGTACATGCTTACACTGGCAGACAATAATGTCATCTAAACTTAAAATTTTATATGCTGTGTTTATGTGTACTGTAGATGTTTATGTGTAACATAGATGATTGACATTTGGGTTGTTAGCTTGGTTCTTTCTCAGCATGTCTTTCAGGAAGACACTGTGTGCAATAGAGTAGGAAGATGCTGTAATGAGGCCATCCTAGGTTTGGTTCTACAACTTACTTGTTCTATTATATTAAGGTTTACCTCTGTAAATCCAAGTTTATTCATTTATGAGATAGGTAATAATAATATTAGGTACCTCATACTGTGATCATGAGTGGGATAATAGAGGCAAAGTGCTTATCTTATTGTTTTGCATGTAGTTTAGGAAGTTTTATGAAAACTCTTCATCCATAAAATGAGCATATTACATTAGAAAATGCTTAATGTCAAACTTTAATCTCTATCCATTCAGTCTTTTCATAAGTCTTTTTTTTTTTAGTTATTTTATTTAAATGCATTTCAAGTCATAGTACATAACCAGAGCACAGTTTTTCCATTTCTCTGATTGCAAACCAGATAAAGTCACACCATTTGTGTCTTCATACATGCACCAGGAGTAGTAATGACCCTCTCAATCAACTGTCATTACTATGCCCATTCCCCTTTCCTTCCTCCCACCTCCCCCTGCCGCATCCAGAGTTCCTGTATTTCTCCTATGTTTCCCGTTCCCACATCCCTTATGTATCCTCATCCACTAATCAGAGAGAACATTTGGCATTTGGTTTTCTGGGATTGGCTTACTTCACTAAGCATAATGTTCTCCAGTTTCATCCATTTGCCTGCAAATGCCATAATTTTATTTTCTTTTATTGCTGAATAATATTCCATTATGTATATGTACCACAATAAGCAAGAATCAATAAATGGGATGGACTTAAACTAAAAAGCTTCTTCTCAGCAAAAGAAACTGTCAATGAGGTGAACAGAGAACCTACATTCTGGGAGCAAATTTTTGCCACACGCACATCAGATAGAGCACTGATCTCCAGGATATATAAAGAACTCAAAAAACTTAACACCAGAAAAACAAACAACCCAATCAATAAATGGGCCAAGGAGCTGAATAGAAACTTCTCAGAAGAAGGAATACAATCAATAAATATATATATGAAGAAATGTTCGTCATCTCTAGTTATCAGAGAAATGCAAATCAAAACTACACTCAGATTTCATCTCACACCAGTCAGAATGGCAGCTGTCCAAAATACCAGCAACAATAAGTGTTGGTGAGGATGCGGTGAAAAAGGTACACTCAAACATTGCTGGTGGGACTGCAAATTGGTGCAACCAACCTGGAAAACAGTTTGGAGATTTCTTAAAAAACTTGGAATGGAACTACCATTCGATCCAGCTATCCCACTCCTTGGCCTATACCCTAAAGATTTAAAAACAGCACACTACAATAAAGCAGTCACCTCAATGTTTATAGCAGCACAATTTACAATTGCAAAACTATGGAAGCAGCCCAGATGCCCTTCAATAGATGAATGGATAAAGAA
>PVHX01022590.1:0-10808 GCA_004024805.1 Geosciurus inauris | reverse complement strand
GGTACATATACACAATGGAATATTTTCATAAATCTTAATTGAATGACTACCATGTACTAGGCATGTACAGTATGGCTTTTGGGGATACAAACACTAAAGAAAATGTACTGAGTCCTGCTCTCAGAGAGATTATATTTGAGGTAGGAGGGGAAAAATAAGTCTATCTTCATATAATATGACTTTGGTATACAACAATGAGGAAACAAAGCAGGATAAGTGGATAGAGAAAAATGAGGTGTTTTCGTAGATGGTCTATTTTATACCAGTGTAGTCAGAATCACTGAGACATATACTTGATCAGTGACAAATACCTGTGTGAAATGAAGACATTAGACATCTGGGCTGATGGTGAGTTAAGAAAATAGGTAAAAAATCTTTAGTTTGTTTGAACCCAGGGGTGCTTTATCGCTGAGCTACATCCCCATTCCTTTTTGTATTTTTATTTTGAGACAGGATCTTGCCAAATTTCTGAGGCTGACCTCAAACTTGTTATCTTCCTGCCTCAGCTTCCCCAGTTGTTGAGATTATAGGCATGCACTACCACACCCCGTTGACAGCTTCTTATTAAGCTTGCAAAGATGTTGTACAAGGTCCCTTCCTAGATCCATTTCTACCAGACCTGTTAAAGAAAGATTGTAGTTAAAAATGAAGTGACTATACTGGTCTGAAAAGGGCATTCCCACTTCATTCTAACCATGGTTAGGGTGGCCATGAATGAGATGTGGGCAGAGGATGATTAAGTATTATGAATAGACTGATTCTCCTTTTAGGGATAATCTAGCACAGAAAACATCATATACCAACTCTGATATCATCCAGATATGTGATTTCAAAGGAGGTACAAGGTCAGAGGCCAAGTAAAGGAGGTGATTACATATCTGGATTTTGGTGGCTTGTTGTAGCTGGTCAGTGGCCAAGTCTCAGGTCAGTATGGCCTATAGGAAATGCCCAAAGCAGTGTCTGGGGAAAGGGATTGGCATGGAATAATAAAGGGAGTTGTATTCCTCTACCATTTGTTGAGATAATAGGACACAATAACCTAGGAGCACTGGAGCTAAACCTCCCAGCCGCACAGCGACAATAAGGTACTTTGGCATCAGAGTCTGGGAACTCATTAGCTCATTGCTTAACTGAGGTTGTGTATGTAGTTCAGTACAGGACAAACATTATTTATTGGGTGTCTATTTTGTGCCAGGCATATAGGTACTGAGTTGTATAGCTCCAAGAACTTACTTTTTGCTATTGAGTGGTAAATATTCTGTGCTTTCCAGATTAGTCAAGTCACTACCTGAACAGATAAGCATATCTGTACAAATGCAAAAGAAACAAAGTTAGGAGACAATGAGTATTGTTTCTTCTATGACTTCTCCACCAATTTCCCTCCCTTCTTTATCTAGTGTCCTAGGCAATTTAATAATGTTCCTCTATGAGAGGGACTCTGAATTTACAAAGTTAGCAACTATGCAGATGGAAATTTTGTGTCAAGTGGAGGAAGTAGCCTATGAACCCGGTAGGAGAGTCACTTATTTTTACACTCTAAAGGTACTTGGTGAGCCTCTGTACAGAGCAAGGACTGGCACCATCAGAGGAGATTGTAGTTTCAGAAAAAATGGCCATGTAATTATAATGTTTTTTCAAAATTAAAATAATTTGCAAGAAATAGAGGATTTGGAAATTAAATCAGTAAGTAAAAATTTACAGGAGTCTGGATTACATTGAAAGTTATATAAAGTATTATTTTCTTCATATGCATGTGCCTGCTCATTTTGATTTTAAGCTGGCATTTATTGATGCATTTTAAGCCAGGCACTATGGTGAACAATTTACAAACATGATCTCATTTAATTTTTTAAACAACACGAAAAACTTACAAAGTAACTAGGTTTCTATCCACCGTAGAGATAAATAAAATCAAACCAAATGAGGTGAGTACCTTGATCAAAATGCTCAAATATTTAGTGGAAAAGCAAGAATTTGAAATTGTTTCTCTGGCCATATGTTTTGTTTTGATTTCTCATATCTATTTTACAATCTATATTTTTCTCTAAAGTCTATTAGCTTTTTCTTCATCTTCATCTTTCTATACTCAAAAATATTGTTAAACCATAATACAGAATTTTTCATTTTTTCATCTGTTTTCCTAAAATATATCAACCCAGTTTTCAACATTAAAATAATTTCATCCTCATGAAATGAGTTAGAAGAGTTGGAAAGTGTTTCCTCTTCTGCTATATTCTAAAAGAGATTATTCTATAATCCTTCCTCTTATATATTCTGTTGAGTTGCTATTATTCTTTAAATGTTAGGTAGAATTCTTTAAAGAAATCACCTAGATAAGGAGATTTAATATTCAAAAGATATTTAATGCAAATTCAATGTATTTAATAGTTGTAGTACTGTTCAGATATTCTGTGCCACATTATTTGTAACATTCTCAATTTTCATTTCAGTATGTGTCGACGGTCTGTAGTGATATAACCTTTCTCTTTTTTAAGATAATTTTTAGTTGTAGTTGGATACAATACCTTTATTTCATTTATTTATTTTTATGTGGTACTGAGGATCGAACCCAGTGCTAGGCGAGCGCTCTACCACTGAGCCACAAGCCCAGCTCTAACCTTTCTCTTTCTGGTGTAGGAAATTTGTGTCTATTATTTTCCTTTTTCAGTCTCAGTGGAGGTTTATCAATTTTATTGTTTATTTCAAAGAACCAGCATTAGATTTCATGACATTTCTCTGTGGTTTTTCTGTTTTTAATTCATCAATTTTTTCTTGTATTTTTCATTTTCTTCCATTTGCTTAGATTTATGTTGCTCTATTTTTCATAGTATCTAGAAGAAGAAGCTTAAATTATTGATGTAGACCCTTTTTCCTAACATAATCATTTAACACTATCAAGTTTTCACTAAGCAGTTTTATAGCTGCATCTCATATATTTTGCTACATTTTTAATTTCATTCAGTTCAATCAATATATTGTCTATTTTTTCTTAAAACTCTCTCTTTGATCCATGGGTTATTTAGAAGTGTGCTATTTATATTCCAAGATTTTTGTTAGAAATTTCTAATTTGATTTCATTGGAGTCAGAGTATACACATTTATAGTTCAATTCTTTTAAATTTGTGATTTCTGTTTTTTAATATTTTTTTAGTTGTAGATGAACACAATACCTTCATTTTATTTATTTATTGTTAAGTGGTGCTGAGGATTGAACCCAGTACTTCACACTTACTAGGCAAGTGCTCTACCACTGAGCCACAACCCCAGCCCCTAAATTTGTGAAGAGTTTTTATGCTTGATCAAAGATGCAGACACTCTTATTGAAGGTTCCATGTGTTTTGAAATGAAAGTGTATTCTGCTATTATTGAATGGAATATTCCTTAAATGTCAATCAAATCCCAATTAGTTAATGATATTGTGCAGTTATTCTAAATCCTCAGTGCCTTTCTGTGTAGTAAGTCTGTCAATTACCAACAATCGTGACTGAAGTCTCAAACTATAATGGTGGATTTTTCTGTTTTCCCTTTTAGTTCTGTCAGGGTTATTTATTTTTTCTTTTTTCGCATATATTTTGAAACTGTTTTTTGGTGCATACACACTTAGAATTGCTATGTCTTCCTGGCCTCTTTTATCATTTTGTAATGTCTCTTTTGGTTCCCTGGTAATTTTCTTTGTTCTGAAATGTTGTTTGTCTGATATTCATATAGCTAATCATGCTTTCTATTTTTTAGTGCTTACATTGTCTGTATTTTCCCTTCATTGTACTTTTGACCCTCTTATCTCACTATGGTTGAGGTGAGATTCCAGTGGACAGAATAATAGCTTTTTATCTATTTTGACAATACATTTTTTAATTGGTGTATTTGGATCATTTACACATGATGTAAATATTAATACATCAGAGTTTTAGAAAGTCATTTGAGGTTTTCTTCTTTGTCTTCACTGTCTTAAAGTTGCCTTTAGTTCTAAAGGTTGAAGATGTAGCTCAATGGTACAGTCCTTTATTAGCATATGCAGAGCCTTGGGTTCAATCCCCAGCACTGCAAGAAAAAAAAATTCAGGATTGTCATTAAAACTCAAAAGTTTTCAAAAATCTAGACATAGATTTTTTGGGGGGGTGTGAGAATTGTCATGTTTGCATTTCACTGAGCTCCTTGAATCTGTGAATTTACGTCTTTTGTCAAATTTGAGCATTTTTAGACATTATTTCTTCAAATATTTTCCAGCCCCCACCTTCCATTATTTGTCTTTGCATTCTAGAATTTCAGTGACATGGATTTTAGACCTTTTACTTTTATTCCACATGTCTCTGTGACCCCCCAGCATACACCTTTTTTTCAATTTGTTTTCTTTTTGTTGTTCAAATTAGATAATCTCAATTTTTTTCAAGTTTAACAACTTTTTTTAAACATTTATTTTATTTATATTTGTTCTAATCAGTTATACATGACAGCAGAATGCTCTTTGATTCATTGTATACAAATGGAGCACAGTTTTCCACATCTTTGGTTGTAATAAAGTAGGATCACAGCATTCGTGCAATCATACATGTGTCTAGGGTAATAATGTCCATCTCATTCCACCATCTTTTTCTATCCCCATGCCTCTTCCCTTCTCCTCCCTCCACTTTGGCCAATCCAAAGTTCCTCTACTTATCCCATGACCCCCGCCCCCTGCCTCATGGATTAGCATCCACTTATCAGTAAAAACATTTGACCTTTGTTTCTTTGGGATTGGCTTACTTTGCTTAGGAGGATATTCTCCAACTCCATCCATTTACCTGCAAATGCCATAATTTTATTCTCTTTTATTGCTAAGTAATATTCCATTGTGTATATATACCACAGTTTTTTAATCCATTCATCTGTTGAAGGGCATCTAGGTTGGTTCCACAGTTTGGCTATTGTGAATTGTGCTGCTATAAACATTGATGTGGCTGCATCCCTGTAGTATGCTGTTTTTAAGTCCTTTGGGTATAGACCGAGGAGTGGGTAGCTGGGTCAAATGGTGGTTCCATTCAAAGTTTTCTAGGGAATCTCCATACTACTTTCCAGATTGGCTGCACCAATTTGCAGTCCCACCAGCAATGTATGAGTGTGCCTTTTCCCCCACATCCTTGCCAACACTTATTGTTGCTTGTATTCTTGATAACTGCCATTCAAGTTTAACAACTTTTGATTCTACCATCTCATTTTGTTTTTGCCTCTACCTATTAGTGTTCTGTTTCCCTGTTTGTATTTTTCATATTAGAATTTCTACTTATTTCTTTGTATATTCTAGGTATTTGCTGAAATGCTTTTTTTTTGTTTCATGAGTGTTCCTAATTGCTTATTGTATATATTTATAATAGTTTCTTTAAAATGCTTGTCAAAGAATTTCAACATCTGTATCATCTCAGTCTTGGTAGTTTTGAGATTTTCCAGGCTTAGTTTATACCCTAGATACATTAAATCCTCTGTTTTAGCACATGTTCAGTTCATTCCATGTCATTTATACACATTCTAGCCCACATTTGTGTGCTGTGTTACACATGTCAAATAGGTTTTCAAGGTTTTGCAGTGCTAATTTGGTTTTCCCTATTTGTTTACTAGGAAACAAATTATTGTTGGCATGAAACCCATTATTGTACACTATACTTTAGTTCTCAAAGTATTTTCTGTGTTGATTCTGGTAGGTTTCACAAAAGGACCAATCAGGATATGACCATAACTTTATACACGGATCTAAAATGTCTCTTCTAAACCCTAACTCTTCGTATCCCTCCTTCCCCTTTGTAGATGGGAAAAGGAGTAATGACAATGATTTGCTTACTTTAGTTTAGTGAGATATAGAGATACTCAACAGGGCTAACATGACACAACTTCTATGGCTATTGTACCAATAGGGAGGGAGAGGTAGTCTCTTTTCACTATATTTTTTCTTCTTTAGTATAGAGCACATTTGCTCCATCTGTGAGATGCGAGTCTTCATCTTACAGACTCTTCAGTGCCTAGTGATGAATGAAGAAATATCAATAGTGCTCTTAAAGATGTTTAGTAGGCCTCCAATCTTGTCACCTTAAGTGCCTCGTCCACAGAGAGAAAAGAAACTGCACCAATTAGTCTTAGTGCAGTGAAAGGACTGTTGATAGTATTCTACCCCAGGAATTCCACAGCATGTAATGGAGAGAGGAGACAGTGCATGTCTCTTCTTGCTTTAGTGCATTGCAGAGACACTCATCAAGCTCAACTCTGCAATCTTCATACCACCTCCTAGGATTTAGGGCAACAGCTTTTTCTTGGTCTGGAATAGGATAGGTATAGTGAACTTGATTTGACCCTACAGGTCCCCCCTTTTCCCAGTACCTGGGTAGAAAGGATGGGACTCTGAGTATTCTAGTTAGTGTTTAGACCAAGATATGTAGGGGACTAAAAGAACCCAGGAAACACCCTGGTTTCATTCTTTGATTACTAAGATCCCTAACCAGTCCATTTGCTTTTTGTTATTTTCCGAATACTTCTGTTAGTTACTTTATGAATTCTGTTAATGTTTTTATTTGTAATTAGCAAAGGAATACATTGGGTTGTGTTTATTCAGTCATGTCTGGAAATATTCTTGAAATAGGGAATAGAAATATCATTCTAAAATGCTATACTTATTGAATACAATACCATAGCTCTTTTGTAATGGTCTACAAAATAGTAGCATAGAGAATCATGAGTTAATAGCATTATCATGATGAAAAAGAACATAAAAATTAAAATTAAATACTGAAGATTTTGTCATAAATAAGAGTCAAAAACATTGAGACAGGCAGAAAAAGAATGCTAGAAGTTGTATTAACTGCTATTTTCCAACCAGATTGCCCTGTACCCCAATTTTGCCCTTTGTCTTGAAGTCATCAACCCTTACTGGTAGCCCTTTAGCCAGAGATAGAGAGTATTGGGACACTTGGCCATCTTTGTGTCTTTTCATGGTTTCTATTTTTGTTTTCGTCCTATGTCTATCTGCATTAACACTTTGGAGACCAGCAATGCATGTTTGAGTCTCACCTATCTTTCTCTCTTTGTATTGGTATTTGAGTCACATGCTCTGTAACCATGTCATCAGTCCCATCCTATCCTCATGCCTGGCCTTAGCTTCTAGATACACAGTCTGAGGTTTCCATTGGTCAGATAGGGAGCAAAGACATTTTCAAGCATATAGCAAATTATATTCATAATAACAGAGTTTATTTAAATATTCATAAGGCTTACCATCAATTCAATTTAAGAAGGCAGGATAAACATTCTCTTCAGCATGAATTAGAGTAGCAAGCATTAAATTTGACCATCTTCCTAAAACAACCAGAAAAAAAAAGATAAAAAAACATAAAACAGTAGTTTTCAAGACACTAGATATCAGGTAATGAAAGAACATGGTGGACGGGTGTGGTGGCACATGCCTGCACACCTGTAAACCCAGTTGCTCAGGAAGACTGAGAGGCAGGAGGATCATGAATTCAAAACCAGCCTCAGCAATTTAGCAAGGCTCTGCGCAACTCAGTAAGACCTTGTCTCTACATAAAATATAACAAAGGGCTGAGGATGTTGCTCAGTGGTTAAGCACCCCTGGGTTCAATCCCTGGCACATAACAAACAAACAAACAAACAAACAAACATGGTACCTGAGAGAGAAGAAAAAGAATTAGATCCATACATATGTGGACAACTGAATTTTAACCAAGGTACAAACACAATGCAGTGCACAAAAAGACTTTAGAAAAAATGGTTCTGAAACACATGGGCTCCATGACAAAAAAAAAAAAAAATTTGTATTCCACCCAGGGCACTTTGCCACCCAGCTACATCCCAAGTCATTTTTATGTTTTCATTTCTCAGGTAGGGTCTTACTAAGTTGAAGATGACTTTGCTAAGTTGCCAATGTTGGCCTCAGACTTGTGATCCTCCTGGCTCAGCTTCCTGAGTTGGTGGGATTACGGGTATGTGCCACCCTGCCCAGCCAAAAAACAGTCTTTATCCACAACTCATATCATGTATAAAAATTGAACCAAAAGGGACCAAAAGCAGGGATGGGTTTATAGCTCAGTGACAGAAGACTTGCCTAGCATGCACAGGCCCTGGATTTTATTCCTAGCACCCACACATACACATGTAAGTGGACCAAAATATGATATCATCAAGATGGTAGAACAGAAAGACTATGGCTCATTTTCCCCTAAAAGAAAAATTTTGCAGCCATCATAGGCAAAAGTGCCATTGTAATAGCTTTGGGATTCTAATAGGAAGTTATGAAACTCCAATGGAACCTAGGACCTAGGAGGGCCAATTTGAGAGCATAGCCCTGTGCAAGTTCATTGATTGTAGTGCTGGGTTCAGACCACAAACAGCCCTATTCCCTTCAACTATAGTCCTATTCAGACTGGATCTTGTCATCAGGATCTGTTGTACATCATGGTAATTATAGTTAACTACATATTTATTCTATACTTGAAAATTGCTAAATTTTTATGTTATATTTCCAACTAAAAAAGGGTAAGTGTGTGGTAATGCACATTATTAATTAGCATGATTTAAACATTCCACAATACATATTGATATCAAAACATGATATTATACGGCGTAAATATTTGCAATGAAAAATACATTAAGAAAATGTGGCACATATATGCACAATGGAATATTATCCAGTCTTAAAAACAAAGGAAATTCTCTCGTTTGCAGCAACATATATAAACATGGAGGCCATTGTATTTAGTAAAGTAAGCCAGGCAGAGAAAGATAATTACTACAAGATTTTATTTATGTGCGGAATCTAAAAAAAATTTTGAATTCATAGAAGCAAAGAATAAAATGGTTACTACTAGGGTTGGCTGGGGATGGGGAAGAAAGGGAAAATATTTGTCAAAGTATACAAGTTTCATTAGAGAGGTTTAATAAGTTCTGGAGAACTATTATTTAGCATGGTGACCATAGTTAATGATAATATATAACTAAAAATTGCTGAGACTTGATCCAAAATGTTTTAACCAGAGAAAAAGTATGCAAGGTGATAGATATGTTACTTAGATTGACTTAATCATATGAAAATGTATATGTATATTGAAACATTATGGTGTATATTTAAAAACATACAAATTTTTTTTTGTACCAGGGATTGAACCCAGGGTTCTTAACCAGTGAGTCACATCCCCAGCCCTTTTTATATTTTATTTTTGAGACAGGGTCTTACTAAGTTGTTTAAGGCCTTGCTAAATTGCTGCAGTTGGCTTTGAACTCCTCCTGTCTCAGCCTCCCTGAGCCACTGGGATTACAAGTGTGTGCCACTATGCCTGGCCAAAATATGCAATCTTAATTTATTGATTATGTCTTAAGAAAATTGGACAAAAGTGAATTATAAGCCATGATTCCTCCCTTATAGGGGGAATCATAGGAAAAAAATACTATGACCTTGGGGAAAGTAAATGTCTTAGATATGACATGAAAAACAATCAAAGAACAAATAGATGAATTGTAATTGATCAAATTTAAATATGTCTGCTGTTCCTGAGATACTGATAGGAGAATAAAAACAATGCATAGATTAAGAAACTATTTGAAAATTTTATGTCAGATAAAGAATTTTTTTTGACTTTTTCAAATGCCATATTTATTGATATAATTAAGACTCTCTTTTCTTTTTTTTAAAATAATATAAGTAAGAATAAAATTTAATAGGCCTTGTTTGTGATGTTCACATTTAATATAATAAAAACAAAATTTCAACTAGCCACAGTAATACTTTAATAATCTGTAGCATATTAAATTAGGAATGGTGAATCTGATAATTAACTGAATTGCACATAAACATTTTTATTATTTGGGCCAATTATGTTTTTTTCTTTTTTAATAGCTTTATTTCATTCATTTATATTTTCTTTATTTTTATTTTTTCTCAAAAATTGCATTTTAATATATGTTATCAAACATAACAGAAAAAAACAAATTTTCAGGAGCTGTACACACTGTTCACTGAAAACATTTGTTGAGGCAAATAGAAAAAAATTGTTACAATCATTATTTTTCTAACTTTGCACAAAATTATAAGCAGATTAAATTCTTCATATTAAACACCTTTATATGCACTTTCAATGAACAGTATATATATATATATATATAATTATATATATTTTTTATCAACCATCTTTACTATACTCATTCCCCTTTTCCTGTCCCCCGCCTCCCCCATGTCGCGTCCAGTGTTCCTCTATTTCTCTTATGTTTCCCATTCCCACCTCCCTTATTCATCAGCATCCACTAATCAGAGAGACCATTCGGCATTTGGTTTTTTTGGATTGGCTTACTTCACTTAGCATAATGCTTTCCAATTCCATCCATTTGCCTGCAAATGCCATAATTTTATTCTCTTTTATTGCTGAATAATATTCCATTGTGTATATGTACCACAGTTTCTTTATCCATTCATCTATTGAAGGACGTCTGGGTTGCTTCCACAGTTTTGCAATTGTGAATTGTGCTGCTATAAACATTGAAGTGGCTGCTTTACTATAGTGTGCTGTTTTTAAGTCTTTAGGGTATAGGCCAAGGAGTGGGATAGCTGGGTCAAAGGATGGTTCCATTCCAAGTTTTTTAAGCAGTCTCCATACTGCTTTCCAGATAGGTTGCACCAATTTGCAATCCCACCAGCAATGTTTAAGTGTACCTTTTTCTCCACATCCTCGCCAGCACTTACTGTTGCTGGTATTTTGGATAGCTGCCATTCTGACTGGGGTGAGATGAAATCTGAGGGTAGTTTTGATTTGCATTTCTCTAATGGATAGAGATGTTGA
>PVHX01022589.1:0-27399 GCA_004024805.1 Geosciurus inauris | reverse complement strand
ATAAAACACAAAATAGGGCTGGGGATGTGGCTCAGTGGTCAAGTGCCCCTGAGTTCAATCTCCAGCACCAAGAAAAAAAAAAAAACACAAAACAAAAACAAAGGTCAAAACCACAAGGATGATCCTCAATATTGAAAGAGCACTTGCAATTCAATAAGAGGACAGTCTCCGAATAGAAAATGAACTGAAGGCACTGCCTCAACCCAGAGCCAGCAGAGGCAGGTGCCAGAGATGTCACCTGGGGCAGTGGGTCGAGGTGGGTCTTCTAATATGGAGCCTACAATAACCAGACCTGCCCCCAGACACTGTGGCAGGAAGGTCACACCAAGCCATCCAGGCCATGAGGAATTATAGGGTAGGGCAGGTGCTATGTGGGCTCTGCACAGCCTCTCAAGTGGCCACTAGGAGGGGTAGAATTAACTTCCTGGAGGGGCCACAGCCAAGGGTCTGGAGCAGGGAGAGGTCTCCAGGCAGGCAGACTGGCATGTGCAAAGGCCCTGGGGTGCGCAGCAGCAGAGTCAGGCTGGGCCCACCACCCGCAGTGACGGGTGTCCCTGCTACCTCCTCCTGCAGGCTACGGCCACGCGAGGTGGCCAGCTCCTTCTCCTGCAGCGCGTTGCTGTAGTGCAGCGAGAGGCTCAGCATCTCGTCCTTCAGCTTCAGCACCTCATGGAAGTGGGCACTGAGCTCCCGCTTCACGCGGCTGTGGTCGGCTTCCAGCTGGCTCAGGCCCTCGGCGCGGGCCTCGGCCAGGCCCAGGCGCTCCTGCAACCGCTGGCACTGCCGCAACAGAGCCTCCCTCTGGGCCTTCTCCTGGGCCAGCTCCTCCTGCAGGCTGCCGATGGCCCCTGCCAGACACTCCGTCAGCTTGGACGTCTCCATGAGGCCTGCAGGGGCCGGGGGCAGAAGGCACGGCACTGCCACCTTGCCCCTCCGCCTCCAGCCTCCAGTCTTTGCCTCCTACCCTGGACCCACATGCAGGCCCCTGGCCCTAACCCGTTGTAAAAGCTTTCAGGCCTCAACAGAATCGGTATCTTTGTTAAGTAAACAGCATGGGCAATTCTGGTGCAGGGATGCCCCTCTCGGCTCGGAAGCCTTCTCATTAGCTGAGCCGTGCTCAAAGCTAGCTCACCTCCATGTCATCCCAAGGAAAACAGTTACGGTGGAAATCTGCATGATGGAACTCTAGTATAATCGCTGCATGGGAGAAGGTGTTCATGATCTGCTCCTGGGAGCTAAGGGAATCCTGGTGTTCTGAGACCTAAATCTTTCAACATCTCCTGCAGGAAAGCCCCAAATCACTCACTTGATGAAAACGTTTCTCCTCCCAAATAGGCACCACCTTTACTTAGACAGGTGTGCCAGGGCGCCACAGGCTTTGCTTCTTTCTGCCTCTCAAAGGGGCCTCTCAGCCCCTCCTGAGATCTGGGACCCAGGACAGCGCTGTCTCATTGGCCTCAAAGAAAGACTGGCCTGTGCCTCTCGCCTCTGGGATGCAGATTCTGCCCCAGGGGTCTTACGGTGCTGGGTGGTTGAAGGTGAACCTTGTAGGGCCCAAGGTCTCCTTTTCCTGCCCAACCCCCATACACTGAGTAAGGGTGCAGGGACACAGGCCATGGACCTCCACTAAGAGGAGGGCGGGGGAGGCCTGTAAATGCAGGGGAAGGGGAAGTGCCCACCCACCCAGACTCAGGCCCAGCTCTCACCGCTGAAGTTGCTGACATCCACGTCAGGCTGCAGCCCTGTGACCAGGGTGTAGACATCAGGGTTGTGGAACTTCAAGCTCTCCAGGAAGGCAATGGCTCCATTCTTTCCTCGGGTCTTCAATAAGTCCAGTAGGTGCCCTTGGGGACAGAGCCATCTCTTAGCCACCAAGGCTCAGGGCTTGCAGGACTGGCTTCCCACAAAAGAGTGCTGAGTGGGAATATCCTTGCCAATCTGGCAATTAGGAGGTGAAGGATCCTGGGAGAGATGTGCCCTCTCAGCTTGTAGGTTTGTTGAGCAGGTTCTCCTTGTCATGACTTGAGCCCGGTCAGCTTGAGAGGCAAAGTCCACTCTTACAGAGCTGCTACTATAGCGACTGTAGAGCTCTGCCCACAGCTGGGTGTGCAGGATGAGGTCATGCACAGACACAGTGCTCATGTGTTGTGAGAGCTGTCGGGTTTTGCCGTAAATACCAAGGGGTGCCCCAGAGAGCCTTGCGGACCCCCAAACCCAGGCCCAAATCTCATACTTCTCAACTGGAATGAGTAGCTTGGATAGATCTATAAACCAAGAGGCACAAACATCATAGTGTTAATAGCTACCACTTATTGCCCGATTTTATGGCTAGGCTTGGCAAAGAGTGTCTCATCAATGGTAACCCCTTTAGTTTTCCTAAGGATCTATGGTGAAGCCATTAGCATCCCCAGTTTGAGACCAGTGAACACAGGCAGTCAGACCATTGGAGCTGATTCCAAAGACATCTGCAGTGGGTTGAACAGTGGGCTCCCCTGAAATCTTTGTGTGTGAATTTCTTTGGAAAAAGAAATTGCAGATGTAATTAAGTTAGAGATCTTAAGGTAGGACCACTTGAGCATGTAGACCCAAAATCCAGGGACGAGTGTTCTCGTAAGAGACGGAAGAAGACAAGACACAGAGAAAAGACCCATGTGAAGGGGGAGGCAGAGACTGGAGTGATGGAGCCACAAGCTAGGGGACACTTGGAGTCACAAAAGATGGAGGAGATGGGCAGGATCCTCCCCTGGAGCCTCCAGTGGGGGCACATCTGGAGGTTGGACTGCTGGCCTTTGAGCAGACACTTGGCTCAGCGCGTGTCTCTGGGTGTTTCCTGGTGCTGGGGGTTGAACCCAGGGCTGCGCACGCCTCAGGCATGTGCTCTACCACTGAGCGACCCCTCCACCCCATCGCTGCCTATTTTTGTTGTTGTTGTTTTGTTTTGGCGATTGCTCTAAACTACATTCCTAGTCCTTTTTATGTTTTGTTTTGAGCCCAGATCTCACCACGTCGTCCAGGCTGGCCTTGCACTTGGGATCCTCCTGCCTCGGCCTCTCAGGTTTCTGGGGTTACAGGCGTGGACCACTGTACCCAGCCCCATCGCTGCTGTTTTAAGTCACCGTGTTCATGGCTGGGTGGCCCTAGGGGACTGACGGCATTCCCAAAGTCTGCAACTCCGGTCCACTTGGTGTTGTGAAGCCCATGCTCCCTGCCCTGCTGGAGGGGCTTTCCAGCCAGGTGTGTGGCCCCAGCTGGGAGCCCAGCTGGAGTCCAGGGGCTGGGAGGGCTGGGGCCCTGGTCAGCAGCCCACCTTCCAGGCTCACCCACTCTCATGGCGCTGTTGGTGAAGCGGGGGCTGTGCAGGACCTCCTCCTCGTCCAGCTGGCCCAGCACCTTGGCCTGGCGCAGGTAGGGCGTGAGGCGGCTGGGGCAGATGCTGCGCACGATCTTGTAGCGGTGGCTCTCCATCAGCTCCCACAGCGTCTCCTCGTCCAGGGTCGTCAGTGCAGAGTCCGTGCGGCACAGCTCCGCCATGCCTGGGCACTGCCGGGAACCTGGAAGGGGCACAGCGGGGCTGGACTCCAAGAACTGGCTTCAGGAGTCCAGGGGGACACCGCCCTTGTCGCGGGAGAGAACAGCTCAGAGAGGATGGCAAGTTCTAGGCCAACTTAGTGAGACCTTATGTCAAATAAAAATTAAAAGGGGCTGGAGGAACAGCTCAGTGGCAGAGTAGCCCTGGCTTCAATCCTCACCACCAAAAAATTAAAAAATAAAAAGGCCAAGTGACCATGGAGGCAGAGGGGGAGCCTTGGTGCTCAAGCCAGGACTGAGCAGAGGTTGCTCCAGAGGCCAGAGGGCAGGAAGGGCTCTTCCCAGGAGCTCTGCCAACCCTTTGATCTTAGACTTTCACTTCCAGAACTGTTAGAGAATTAAAAAGTCTGTTTTGTTTGCGGGGGAGGAGGTGGGTACCGGGGGTTGAACTCAGGGGCACTCGACCACTGGGCCACATCCCCAGCCCTATTTTGTGTTTTATGTAGAGACAGGGTCTCACTGAGTTGCTTAGCGCCTCGCCATTGCTGAGGCTGGCTTTGAACTCTCGATTCTCCTGTCTCAGCCTCCCCAGCCGCTGGGATTACAGGCCTGCACCCCCCAAGTCTGTTGTTTTAAGCAGCACAGCATGGGGTCCCTGTTATAGCAGCCCCCGCCTCCCCGCGCCCTTTGTTCAAGTCCCCAAAGGTTGGCCATCCAGGTGACCCGCGGATCTGTCTAGAGCCTGTGGCCTAGAGGTCACCTGCACAGTCCTCTCCCACAAGAGCACACCCTGGGTGCCCTGACATTATGGGGGAGCTGGGTTTACAGCTGTGTCCTTGCCGGGTCTCTGCCTGTCCTCTCCCCACTCCCTGCACCGGCTCAGGTCAGCCCATTTGTCCACCTAAATAACCTAAGAACGTTTCTCAACTGCAGACTGGTTCAAGCATCTAAAATAGGTCCTGCTAACGATGTGACTAATGCCCATGAACTCGCGATGCGGATTCCACGCCAGCACTGGCACGTTAGATTACTGCTTGAGGAAATGCAACAGGGACTTGGAGGTTGCTTTTGCTAAACACAGACTCCTCACCAGGGCCTGCAAAGGTAAGAAACTTGGCATCTTCACCCCCATTTCGCCTCTGGCTCCTTCGCTCTGAGTTGCTTTGGATTCCAGGAACAACAGGCCTGATTGGTAATGTTTCCTGAGACACCAAAGCTCCAGACGAGGCTCCCGCCTGGGGGACGATGATCGCCCAGTCCACAGCTGATGCGCACACGCCTGGCCACCTGTCTACACGATCTGGCAGTGCCTGTCAGCCCTGAAGACAGGGTGGAATGCTAGTCCCCTGGGATGGGTGGCCAGACCCAGTTTGCTGGGGACCCAGGTCAGCCTCTGGCCTACCCCTCTGGCCTAGGGCTGAAGCAACGGGAAATATGTCATAAGGAGAAAGCTTACGCCTTATTTGCAGTTTTCATAGTGCCTTTTCCCTCCCCTCTTACGGAGGGAGACTTGCCAGAGAACCACTTTCCATTTAGAACGTCATTCTCTACAAGAGGCTGTATCTGCTAAGGATGTGTGGCACTCATGCATCATGTTATGCAGACAGTGACTGCACAGTTGACATCTTTACTGTTAACTCTCACTTTCGTAAATAAGGAGTGTTTGTTCTACGTGTTTTTGAGGTTTATCTGTTCCACCTGTGTGCATGGTGCTAGGGATGTAACCCAGGGCCCCATGCATGAGAGGCTGCACCCCACTCCGGAGGCATGTCATGCTAACAACTGCAGCTCTGTAGGAAGAAGGCCCATTTTGGCTCTGACTGCCTCTCTGACTTTTTGATATTCCCTGCTGAGTTCTCTTGAGCCACTCTCTTCTGCAATCACTGTGGATTCAGGAACAAGTCTCACAGAATATCTTCTGACAGAGGCAAAGCCATTCCCAGGCAACAGTAGCTTGCTTTTTCTGGAGGGCAGGGAGGATCAGGAATTGAGCCCATGGGTGTTCTACCACTGAGCCACATCCCCGGCCCTTTTCACTTTTTATTTCAAGAGAGGGTCTTGCTAAGTTGCTCAGGGCCCCACTAAGTGGCCAAGGCTGGCTTTGTTCTTGCGCTCCTCCTGCCTCAGCTTCCCGAGCAGCTGGGATTACAGGCGTGGCCACCACACACAGTAATCTTCTCATCATGGCAAAGCCCTGCATGACCGATCCTGAAAAAATGTTTGAACAGTCCCAACCAGGATTACCCCATCTGCCAACCGTGTAGCCCCCACGTATACAAACCCCCACCCCTTGGCCTCATTTCCCTTCCTGTGAAACCTCAATGTCCTTGAGCCCCTTGAAGCAAGGGCTGAGGTCCCCTGGTGTACCTGCCCTGATTTAAGCTCTTTTCCTGCCTCTGCCATGGCTCATGTCCTCGATTGGTGTCTTGGGGTGGGTGGCCCAGTTTAGTTCACTGGGACCCCCACAGCTGATGCTTCTGCCCTGAAATTCTGGAAACACGTTCACTCTGATGCTGTTTAAACTGAGCCTGGATGCAAGGGGACCACGCTGGCTTCGCAGTGCTCCTGTGGCTGGACACTGGCTGCATCAGCTGTCCTCTAGCACAGTGCTGTGCTCACCATCCTGGTGCTTCTCTGGGCACAGTGGAGAGCATTTCTCAGGCCCACAGTTTCCAGTGTTGGATTCTTTTGTTTGAAATGATAGGCTGGACCAGCTGCAGCCAAATGCTGACTGCAGAGGCTTGCACGCTGAGCATACTTGGAAATCAGACACACCAGCCCTTGCAAGCTAAAGATGGACAAGGATGGTTAGAGCCCTGCCTCTGTCCATCCCAGGAGCCTGGGCTGCAGCAGGTACTCACCCAAGGGGCTGGGGTCTGCTTCTGCATGCACTCCAGGCGGTGGGATGGGGTTTGGCACGTCCCTGCAGCCAAGGTCCCCAAGCCCTGGGCCAGGCCCGTTGCTGCTGGCTCCCTTCTCTCCAGGCTGCCGAGGGGATAGGGCTGAGCAGGAAGGGCCTGAAACCAAATAGCACCAGATGACACGGTGACAGCTTTGCTGAGCCACGTGATCTGCTCCAGAAGTCAAAGTTCAGGCACCGAAGATTAACATGAGTGGAGAGAAAGAGACAGTGCCAGGTGCCACTGCACCACAGACCCTCCACCAGCATGACAGGCCCCTGGGCTCCATCCCCAGTACCACCAGAGAAAAAGAAGAAAAGGGGAACTCTGTTCCAGGAACTCACAGAGGGGTCCCTGCCGTGGCTCCCCAGCCACTGAGTAGGCAGAAGCAGATTCCAGACTGAGTTTGAGCTTTGAACCCTGAACCTCAGGAGGATCAACAGGCACAGCCCTGACCCAGTGCCCAAGGGCCCGTCTGGGGCCAGTTCCTGCTAACACCTCCCACAAGCCTCCCCCTGCAGAGGGAAGACGTGCTGGAAAGGGAGACATGTGGGCAAAGGGCCCAGGAAGGAGGCCAGGGGTGGGAGCTCAGGCAGGTTAGAGAAGAAACAAGAAGCTGGCTGGACTGGAGACAAGAGGAAGGACAGGAAACATACCTGAAGCCTGAAAGCCATGCCACAGTTCCTCCTGCCTCGGTCCCCAAGCCAGTTGTCTCCTAGGCTGTCACTCCCAAATTTATGGGAAATCTATAAAACGTCACTCACAGACTTAGTTACTGTAAGGTCACTTGTTTATGAAAATGGCCTTGTGCAGTGTTAATCAGCCCACATAATTCACAGGTTAAGCAAAGGGAGAGACAATATTTTAAGAAGACCAGAATCCAGGGTACTTTCCAATGTTATTTACTAACCAGACCATGGAGACACTGTCACCCTGAGGATCCTGAGAATGAGCAGACCATCATCAACTGACCGTCTCGGGAGCACCAGACTGCCGTCATTGTCACCTGCCTTCCCATGCCTGTCTCGCCAAGTTTCCTTAAGAGAAGAGCCTGAGAACCCCAGAGAGTCCCTCACCCTGGAGATGGCCCACATTCTGCCTCCGAGGTGTCTCTGCTTTCCCAACACATCTCTGCTGTGCCTCCAGCTCATGTGTCCTAGATTTATTTCTGTGACGTTTGCCAAGACCCCCAGTCATCCTGGGTTGAGGTCCCCCTTCTCCACCAGGCCTGCCCCCGCCACAGGCGGAGCTGGAGAGCAGCTCAGTCCTGCTTTCCTCTGGGGAATAGCCAATCTATGTTTTTGAACTAAGCCGGGTTGTGTCCCCCAATAGATGTGTGGAAGTCCCAACCACCAGTAGCTGTGAGCATGGCCTTGTTTGGGAGTAGGTCTTTGCAGATGGAACCAAGTTGAGGTCTACCCTAATCCAAAGACTGGTGTCCTTTCAAGAAGAGGAGAGACACAGACACAGGAAGAGGCCCATGTGACTATGGGGACAGAGGCGGGAGGGATGCTCGCCCAAACCAGGGGCCACGAGCATCTCCTGCCACGTGGAAGCTCTGCGGAAGCACAGGACAGATGCCCTCCTGGAGCCTCTCGGGAAGCAGGACCTGCCAGCCTCCAGAATTATGAGCCAATAAATTCCTGTAGTTTGAAGCCACCTAGTTTGCAGTCATTTGCTACAGCAGCCACAGGAAACGTAAGCAGGGCAAAGGGGACTTGGAAACAGGCCCACGCCCTGTGCCAGCCCTCGTCTATTGCAAGGGAGCCCCAGCAAGCTCCTGGGGTCTCCACCGCCAGAGTCTGCATGACTAGAGTTCAACCCTCCAAATCAGAATGGCTGCTCCACGTCAGGACCAGAGCCTGGTAAAAGTGAAAATGCGCTAGGCTTGTTAACAAAAAAATACTCAGACTTTCCAGAGCGAGACAGGAGAGCCACAAGCCCAGTGCAGTGCAGGCGCTGGGCTCTGGGCAGAGATCCCACCCCAGAGGCTGACCCTGTTGTGATGGGCAGGGGGTCTCCAGGACCTCACTGTCTATCAGGGTGGTAGCTAGAGGGTGAGGGATGGTTTCCTTTAGTGTAATGAAACTGTCCTGAGCCTGCCGCGTTGGTACCTGTTCGCATGCACTGGGAACACGGGGCTGTACGCCCTAAAGGGGGAATCGAGAGTGTGTGAACTACAGCCCATGAAAGTGTTAAACAGATCCCAGAGCTACGGGGGGCCCTGGTCAGGATACAGAAGGGGGCAGTGGAGGTCCCTGGGCTGCCCTAGCCTGCCCTGCCTCCCCAGGGCCAGCCCTGACTGTGTGCAGCAGGAGAGACGCTTCCTTTCCCAGGCCTGAGCCCATCACAGCCACACCTGGCTGTCCAGCGTCCCAGCCAAGCTGGTCCCCTCTCTCCAGCTCCTGTCCTGGGGACCTGGCACCGCCGCCCGCCACCTCCCTCCATGCCTTGCTTCCTCATTCCAGAATCTGGGAGCTCCCAGGAACGCCTCTTGGTTCCTGCGGCGGAGGGTGGAGGGTGGGGGGGGTGTTCCCTGCCTGGGCACTTGTTAGGTGACAACAGAGGCAAAGTGAATGCAGCTGCCTCCCTGGGTCAAGGTCAGGTCGGGTCAAGGGCCACAGCAAGGCAGGGTGAAAGACAGGCCGGTGAGTCAGTCAGGGGAACACCCCGCTTCCCAGCAAAACACCGTAAACTGTTTCTAAAGACGTTTAAAAAGACGAGAGAGAGAGAGAGAGAGAGAGAGAGAGAGAGAGAGAGAAACAGCCTCCTGCTTTGGTGACTGCCCCAGGGAGTGGCAGAGCCAGGGCCTCCAGCTCCTGCCCACCTGCAGGGTGGCACACTTGGGTGTCTGGGGAGCTCAAAGCAAGCCCTCTTACCCGGGTCATCTTTGCTTTCCATAGGGAGCCCTCGGCAGAGGGTGGGTGGGCACAGTGGCAGGTGACCTGCTAGGGTCCAGCGTTTGCGCTGGCCCCAGGAGGAAAGCCCAGCCCCACAGCACTGCCAGGATCTCAGATTAACAACACCTCTGAGACTCCACCGTGATGGGAATGCAGGTCCCAGACCAGATACAAAGATCCTCCACCTCGACACAGTGAAAGACAGTCCAGGGACAGGAGTCCGCCAGGGTGGATGGGATGTGCCATGTGATCTTTCATAGGGGCTGGGACATGGATTCTAGACACTTCTCTAATGTGTCAAGGTTTCCATTGTCTCTTTTCTAAATCTTTGTAGGAATTCAGAAGAAATAATAGTTCTTATAGGTGAAGCATTTATGTTGCATTTAGTGATTCTGTTAAATCACACACACACACACACACACACGGCTGGGTGAATGGATGCCTGGGACAGCGCCCTAGTGCAATTAGTAACCATGTCCCCCTTCATCTCTGAAAAGCCACTTGGTTTGGGTGGCAAGTTGCCACAGGAAAGGGACTCCCAGGTGTCACAGGCCCAGCCCCAGCCCCAGAGGGGCTGCTAGGGGGAAGGGCTCCTTTCCTACTTTCCCGTTGGCCCCGAGAGGAGGGGTCACCCTTCAGTGTGCAGGCACGTGGAAGGGCGAGAGCAGACCACAGGATGACAGGTGCCAGCCAAGGGGAGCTCTGGGAAAGCCAAGGGGTGGGAGGCAGGCTTGGCTGGGCTAGGACTGCTGTCAGAGGTGACCTGGTCTTACTCTCGGGGCAGGAGCCCTTAACTTCCCATGCAATAAAAAGCAGCGGAGCACCGTCATAGAATCTTTCCATTTCCTCCCAAATTTCTCATTTAAACAGGTGCCCAAGCTTCAGGGGCAGATGGGAAATGTGGGTGTCCCTAACTGACCTTTTCAGCCAGGGTCAATGGTCCCGCGATTAAGTTGGTGTCAAAGATCCAGGGTTTGCAGAATATTTCTTTTTAGCAATTCGCACTCTGGCCCGCTCCCCAACCGCTCACCACATAGCTACCCGAGAGCCAGGCTCCAGCTTGCAGATGAACCCCAGACACCTGGGTCTCTAGGAGCCCTGAAGACCAGGCCTGCTGGGATGCGAGCCTTGAGGGTATGTGGGGACTTGTGGGGATTTCCCTGGGCTGGGACAGTGGTCACAGCCAGACCTGCAAGGCTCTTCTGGTCCCACCTGTCCCTGGAGGGGAGCAGGACTCCTGCACAAGGCCTGATAACTTCTTGAGCCCACCCCACCTTCATCAAGGCGAACTTGAAAAGTCAGGCCAGAGTTCCCCAGGACTCTTCAAACCCCCGCCCCTGCCCCTGGGTTCTGGGACCCCAAAACTGCACAGGGGTGAGGGTGTATGTGGGTATTGCCAAGCCCTGGCCATTCTAGTCCAGTCTGGGAGGAGCAGGGCAGCTTACCCTGCATCCCCAGATGGCAGTTTAGAAAGTGGGAGTGAATTTGTCACTTGCCTCCAGTTTAACTAGAGGTTAGCATCAGCAGGAAACAAACTCAATCCAGAGCTCTAGGGGGTTCCCAGCTCCGCAGGGGTCTCTTTCACCCTGGGCAGTTCCAGAGCAGCCTGTGTGCACCAGTCCCACGCATCTGAGCAGCAGGTCCTGCAGCTGGACCCTCCCTGACAACATTCCTCTCAGACCCCGTGAGTCACTCTCCTCTCTTGTCTGGGACGTAGGGGAGGAGAAAGCACATGCGCACACACGCTCGGTTCTGGATTCCAGGACAGGGAGGAATTTGTTAGAAAAATATTAGGAGAACTGATGGCCTACAAATGTGGTGCACAAGGCAGATGGTCCCCAGGCACAGAAGGGAGGGGCTCCCTTGCACCCCTGGGCTCCAGTCCAGCACCTCCGTGCCAGCGAACATCTGGTTGAGCCTCACCTGCCTCGCGGCCAACGGCAGGCAGCGGCCTTGCTCACGGGATACCTGCGCCTGGCAACCTCCCTCCCCTCCTTCCATCCTGAGCAGCAGAGGGAGGAGAGCCCGGAACCCAGGGCTCCCTCTTCTGTGCCAGCCCATGCTGCTGGGAGGGGTGCTCAGCAGCCAGAGTTCCACCACTGAACCAAGCACCACGGGACAAGCTGTGTTCCCCTCTCTTCCACAAACCAGGCACCACGTCCAGTCACAGTGAGGAAGAAGCAGCCCTCTTGCCCCCTGGAACACCCTGGGGCCCGTCCTGACCGAACACCACTCCTGACCTGTTCTTGATGGACGGACTCCACGCTCTTTCCCTCCTCTCCCCAGCAGCACTGGGGACCTGGCACAGTCTCAGGCTGGGCTGAGCAGCAGCTGATGAGCAGGTTTGGCGGTAGGTCTTCTGGGCTCTGCCCTCAGAGACAGGCCTTATATGAGGGCCTCCACCGAAACGTTGGTGCCTTCCCACTGTGGGCGTCTGCTTGGCTGATATAAGAGCAAGCTCCATCTACTGTCCCTGCGACAAGTGCCAGGCACCTGGTCGACCCACAGACGGCAGCTGCAGAGGGCGAAGGAGGATCTCAGGGGGCAGGGGAATCCTCTCTGCTTTGTGCACCTCTCAATTCATCACCATTTCTATCTTGGAAAAATCCCAGGAAGATGAGGATAATTTCTGGGCCCTTCTTGGTTCTTAGGGTCAATTATGGGAAGTATCTGAATAATCCCAATGAATTCATCCAAAACCAACATCTCATAACTATGATTTGGGTTTACGTGAAAGCCTTCTGGGTCGAGGTGTACCTGGAACCTGGCCATGTCTCCCCACGTGCATTGCAGGCCCCTGATCACGGCCCCTGGACCTTGGTGGTGGTCCCACTGTCCCTTCTCAGCACAGCAGGCAGAGCCATGCCATTGAAGTGAGTCTGCCTAGGCCCCTCCCTTGGTGTGCAGGCCCTGCTTCTCAGGCGCTTACTGACTCTGTTCTCACTGTTGCAGGTGTAGGGGGCTCTTTGTGAGCCTTTCAATGCTCCAGGTACACTCAGGTCCCAGGGCCTTTGTACTCATGGTTCCCTCTGCTTGGAACACTTCTTCCTCCAGCTCCTTCAGGGCTCCACTCAAAGACCACCTTCCAGAGAGGCCTTTCCAGATCATTCTACTTTAATTTTTTTTTATTTAAAAAATATTTTTATTAGGGGCTGGGGTCATGGCGCAGTGGTAGCGTGCTCGCCTAGCATGCGTGAGGCACTGGGTTCGATCCTCAGCACCACATAAAAATAAAATAAAGATATTCTGTCCACCTACAACTAAAAAATAAATATTTAAAAAAATATTTTTATTAGTTGTTGATGGGCCTTTATTTTATTTATTTATATGTGATGCTGAGAATTGAACCCAGTGCCCCACATTTGCCAGGCAAGTGCCCTACCCCTGAGTCCCCACCCAGCCCCTAGATCACTCTAAGCTGCAGTCCTCTTAGCCTGGCCCTCCCTTTGCCTTGTCCTGTTTCATTTTTCTCTGTTGGACTTGTCCCTGATAAGTTATGAATTCTGGCTCCCTGCTGGTTTCCTGGCTGCCTGCCCACTGCAGGCCAGTGACCTCCAGAGGACGGGACTCCTGTTTGTCTGGGTCTTGGCTCAGTCCCACCCCTAGGTCAGTGCTGATCCATAAATATTGGCTTGGTTGTGTGCCTGTTCCCACTGACACTGACCCTGGTGGGGACAGGAGGGATCCACACTTCCCCAGTCTGAGCAGGAGGACTTAGGGTCTTTATCCTCACAGGTGGAGGCTGGTTTCAGAAGTCCTACAGCCAGGTGGGGACTGAGCAGCAGCTCCTGTCACAGCTCCCACTTATGGTAAGAGGCTTGCAGGCTGGATCAGAGCCAAACCCCAGCTCTCCAACCAGGGCCTCGCTGGACATCTTCAGGGGCTGATAATGTCCCAGCCCCTCTCACCTTGCCTGCTGCACAGGAAGTTCTAGATAGTTGCAGAAAATGCACAGAAATGCCGTCATTCCAAGTAAAATAGAGAGCCAGCCATCAGGGGGTACGAAAGGTGGGGAAGCTATGGAATCTCTGCCCTTGAGAACACAGAGAGCGGGGCTGGGGTTGTGGCTCAGTGGTGGAGCGCTTGCCTCACATCAGGCACTGGGTTCCAGCCTCAGCACCACATAAAAATAAATAAAAATAAAGACTAAAAAAAAAAAAAGAACACAGAGAGTCACAGAAACAGGGTCGGGGGACTATGGGCCTTCTGAGGGGGATGCTCAGTCACCATGGTGTCCCCAGGAAGACCCTGATGACAGTATTCTGCATCCCATAGGGTTACAATTGTGCATGCTCCTGGGACAATAAAACAGTATTCCTGGCAACCTGGATGGGTTAGGGTGCAGCGCGAGTGACCTACTGCTCCCTGCCCCATGGCAGCGATCAGTACAGGATGATCCACAAGGACTGGACCTGGGCCAGGCAGAGTTCCCCTGGGCGACTCTGTACTCATCCATAAGGTTTCGAGGGGCTGGAGGAAGGTTTCTGGCTTTGCCTTGAATCATGGTGTCTGCCCCAGTGATGGAGGTGCTCAGTGCGAAGGCCCTAGAGGAGCAAATAGACCCGCGAGAGAGCGGCAGGACTGAGGTTGAGGCTGAGGCTGCCAGAGGCAGCGACCCAGTGAAGGACCAGCCGCTGGGGACAGCTGTGCTTCTTCCCACTTGTCACCAGTGGCTGGAGGGCTCCCCACCTCCCCAGGGGATCGGCCCTCACTGGGGCATGGCTAGGGAGGGGCAGGAAGCAGCCCTTCCCACCAGGCAGGAAAGGCCGGTCGCCAAGTCACATCCCTGGACGTTCCTTTTCCTTCTTTAAAAACTGTGGTGAGATTCAAACACAAGGTGAGCTATTGGGTGGCACCTGTACGCTCAGCTGTTGTGCAACACCTCTGCATCCAGCTCCACCACATTCTCCTCCCCTCGCAGGGACCCCACCCCCATTTCCTGGCAGCCACCAATCTGCTTCTGTCTCCACGGATCCGCCTATCATGGTGCTGTGACTGGCTTCTTTCCCAGTGCTGCTCTCCCGTTTGCAGCCCTCTGACCTCCCCGCTCCCTTGCATGGCTTTGCTTTAGTCACTCTGCGGATGGTGCTGGGCTGGTTGCCTGACGCTGCAGCACTAGAGCCCCATGGCTTCAGGGTCTCACGACGCTGCCACCCGACGGTTCTCCCAGGAAACCTGGGAGTTGGTCTTCACCCTCTGCGACCCTGACAGCCCAGCCAGCCAGGCATCATCCCTGTCCATCTCCATCCAAAATATCTGAAGTCCTCCTGTCACCATCTCTACCACCACCATCACCTCTCCCTCCAACTCCAGCCCCCACTCCAACCTCTCCCTGCAACCGGGTCATCTTTCGAAACCACTTACCAGAACTCACGCCCTCCCCACACAGATGCTGCCCTGAAGTGGCTTGATGGCAACCAGAGCACCTTCAAACTCCACTCCACAGTCTGCGAGATCCTTTTGCTGGGTCCTGCTCACCGCTTCCCTGTCCCACCCCGTCCCTGCATCACCCTGCTACACTGTTACAACCACCCTGGCTGTCAGTCCTTCATCATTCAGGGGCTCTGCACGTAATGTCCCCTCCTGAGATACTCCCCCACCCCATGTCACTGTGGATGCCTCCTCTCAGCTCAGGTGACACCTTCTTCCAGTCACTGGGTAAATCAGCTACCTAGCTCTTTCCATTGTGCCTTATTTTATTTGCATCCCAGTAATTATACAACCTACACTTATCCTATTTGTGGTTCATTGGTCTTGCCCTCTGGAAAATAAGCCCTGTGAAGGTAGGTGCCAGTGCTAAACCAGCACCTGGGACAGCTCCCTGTACCTGCTGCCTGGCGCTGTTCTCCAGCCAGCCTGTGGGACTCAGGACAGCAGTGAGGTTGGGTCAGGAAGAACTTAGTAAGGTGCCCTGCACCAGATGAGTGGGTTTAGAAAGGAACCTGTGATGGGTGGGGATCTCTGGCAGGAAGCTTTCCCTTGGGGACAGCCCTATCAGATTGACTTCTGTCCTGGTCACCAGCTCCCATGGTAATGACTCCTATGAGCCCAGCTCAGCTGGACAGTAGTGCCCTGAACCTTCTCAGCTTCTGAACAAGACCAGCCAGCCCGGCTTCCATTCTGATTCCAGAAGCCCCATGGGGTGCAGGAAGAGACTGATGGGCTCCCGAAAGGTGCTCACAGAGCAGTTCCACTAAAGCCATATGACCTCAAGATGCTCCTGTCCAGCCTGGACCATGCCTTGGGTCCATCCCTCTTATCCTGGATGTTGATACAGGGAGCAAGTCAACCATTATTTACTGAGCGCCTATTGTGTGTAAGGAAAACAATGCAGAACTGAACAGATGTGGTCCCTCCCCTCCTGGAGGTTAGAAATGCCTCCCCCAATTATAAACAGTGTGGGAGGTGGGGTGCTGGTGACAGGTGCTGAGTGACCAGGAGGCTTCTTTTGAGAAGTCCAGGGGCACAGGGATGCAGAGCCCAGAACTGACCAACGGCATAAAGTCACTGTGTAGAGGACTCAGATCTGGATCCATTTCAGCTTCTCACTCTAGGAGCCTGACTTACAAGAGAGAGCCCTTTTTTTCCATCAGTAAAATAGCAAGATGTCCACAGTCTGCACCTGGTGCTTGTAATCTGCCAGCACGGGCAACAAGACCGCAAACTGATCACAAGTGAGCTGGGCTGTCAGTTCCTGCTTAGGTGGATGCTCACACACAGCACAAGGCTCCATACAACAGGGCAAGTGACCAGGGTACGTTCTCACAATCTGGGCATGGTTGTTAACTGTTCAGTAGTCAGAAAACAGAATGAGGGTCTTGGGGTTCTATACATATGGCAAAGGTGCTGACCAGCCAGGTCCAATGGAAATATAACTAAACATTCTCTAGCAGCCCCATTTAGAAAAGCAAACACGAACAGGTGAAATTAACTAAGCAGCATTTTACTTCAATCCAGTATGTCTAAAGTATTGTTAGCATCATTTCAACGCGATCAGTACGAATCTATTAATGACTTTCACATTTTCTCATACCAAGCCATTGAAGTTCATGTGGTTGCAAAACGCCGTGGTGGTAACATCCACTCCTTGTGGAGTAGTCCTAAGAACTCGTATTTACGTCTTATTTAAAGTTTAAGGAAGAGGGTCAGCCTTATAAATATTTAGTGTGTTGATCAAGAGGGGCATCCTCCCTCCGCACGTTTATCAGGTCGGTGATCTGGTCTGGACAAATTCCACCGCCAGAATAGAGCTTGCTCTGAGCATTGCTTGTGTACCGTGGACATACTTCATCTCATGAATTCTTGAAAAAGGATGCTCTGGTTTTCATTAAATTAGCTTTCATAAAAGGAGAGCTCCCCAGAATCCCTGGAAAGAGGCCGCGGAGGAAAGCCGCGCTCCCCTGGCTGGTGGCAGAGGCGCCCCGGCGGGCGGCCTGTGGACCCCAGCACCGGCGGGGGGCGCGGCAGCCTCCCGCTGCAGGCCGGCCCCTCGGGAGTGCCCCAAGTTCAGCAGCACGGTTCTCCGCGGAGTCGCTCCCCGGCGGCAGGCCGGCTCGACGGCGTTCTGGAGAGCGGGCTGTGGGCAGGCACTTAAGGATCTGCGTGAGCCGGCGGGGCGGACGCCAGGCGGTTCCCTGCTCGCCAGGCCGTGGCGTCCCGCCTGGGGTCCCCTCTGAGGGGCTGTAAGGTGGGCAGGGCCAGCCACCCGTACCCTCGCAGAGGGGCGGTCACTCGGCGCGGGGACTCCCGACGTCCTCCGCACCCGAGCCGGAGGCCCGGGCAGCGGCGGGCGCCCTGACTGGCTCGCGGCCGAGGAACTCTCGCTCGCCCCGCTTCCGAGGGCCGCGGCTCGCACCCGGAGCCGACAGGACCCGTGGTTACCCAGGCCCTGCGCGCGGCGCCCCGCCCACGCAGACTGTGACCCCGCCCCTCACCAGATCCCGCGGTATTTCAAAACCGCGCGAGAACGGCGGCACCGCCTCTCTCTCGGGCGCCCTTTCACACGATGAGGGGCGCGCCGCACGCTCGTACGCACGCACGCCGCTCCGCGCTCGAGCGCGGTGGCGTCACTTCCTCTCGGCGGCCGCTCGGGGCCTGCTTCCGCTTCCCGCCGTGGCGCGCGCTCCGCTCTCGGCCAAGTCGAGATTATGGCGGCCACGGCCACGATGGCGACCTCGGGCTCGGCGCGGAAGCGTCTGCTCAAAGAGGAGGACATGACCAAAGTGGAGTTCGAGACCAGCGAGGAGGTGGACGTGACGCCCACGTTCGACACCATGGGCCTGCGGGAGGACCTGCTGCGCGGCATCTACGCCTATGGTCGGTGGGCGCGGGCCGGGGGCCGCGGGCGAGCACTGGGCGGGCCCTTGCCGGGCGACCGGCGCCTCACGGGCCCCTGCGCTGCGTGCTGCCGGGTGCGGAGCGCCGTGCTGGGCCCCGCGGGGTTGCAGAGCCCGCGGCGCACGCCTGCCTTGTGCCCGCGAGGAGCGCGAGGCCCTGGGGTTTGGCCGGCTCGGCCCTCGCGGAGCCCGAGTCTGACGGGGAGGCGGGCAGTGTGAGACCAGGTCTGCTCCAGGCGGTCGTAGGTGCTGCGGAGAACACGGAGTGGGTGGCCTAATAGGGTGGGCTAGGAGGGGAGGGGATTAGAGCAGAGCGGACCGGTCAGGGGGCTCCCAGGAGGGGTTGGCCTTGAGCCGGGAACGGGAACAGCTGGTGCGGAGCAGGCGCGAGGTCTCTGTTGTGGAAGCTGGGGGCCGGTTTGCAGAGGCGGAGAGAGAATTTGGAATTCTTTTCTAAGCGCGTTGGGAAACCGCTGCTAGACTTGAAGCATCCAAGTGACACGGTCAGATTTACAGTTTTGGGGATTGCCTGCTGCCTGGATTCGGGGTGGTACTTTAGTCCTCATTCCTTGGTAGTATAGTGATTGTTAGGGAGTTAGATGAGTTGGGACGCTTTTGCTCACTCTGGTCTGCATAGGTGGGGGATGATGCTGATGCCTCACTGGAGATGGAGTACTATAGAGCTCACAGGGTTGGTGACGGCCTGGGAAGGGCTGGAGCATGCATGATTCCTGGGTCTTTGAAGTAAACTGGCGGATGATGCTGTAGACAACGCTTACTTGGCAACACTGAGGGAGGTCATTCTTGGTCTGTTTGAGAGACTGGGAGCCTTTCTGTTGGAATGGCAGGGATGCAATTGTTTGTTTAACTTGGAATCCCAGGGAAGATGGCAATTGGAGATGTATAAATCGCAGTACTGGCATCCAAGTTTCTCCCCGCGGTCTTTGTTCAGTGCCTGGACAGTTTTTGGTGTCAGGACAGTTTGAACAGTGAAGAGAAGTTACTGAGGAATGGAAGGTGACAGAAAGCCTTGCAGCTGGGCCCTGCCTGTTTCTTGACACTGTAGGTCTCCTGTCCTGAAACACTGATATTAATTTCCCATCCACATTTGCCTTGATGAGGAATTTAAATCATCTGTTAATCTGCTTTTGTGTGAGATGGAACACAAAAATAATTATAGGTTTTGTACATAATGTTTTGTTTGCTTACTGGGAAAATACTTTTAGTCCTTCATTCCTTGGTAGTGTAGTGATTGTTAGGCAGGAGAGGTGGCGTTAATGAAGCGGCATCAAGACAGAACAGTGCTGGACACCCCACCTTTAAGCAGAGGTTAAATACCCTGTAGACGACATGAACAACCCACAGACTTAATGCTAGCTATAGGAAAGAGCCGTGATTACAACAATCACACTTGACTCACTTTCCTTTTTTTAAGTCTAGACAGTAGTGTGCAATACTGTTTGCAATGTAGTCAAGGAATACAGAAATAATAGCTTAAAAAGTGAGCTTTCCTCGCCCCACTCTCTAGCAGTGACCACCAGGAACATTTTGGTATCTGTTCTTTCAGATGCTGCATACCCCCAAAGATTTTTTTCCTTTCTAAACAAAACAGAATGCTCCCTTCGCAGAAATTCTCTTTACAGATCATATCCCATTCTTTTTTTTTTTTTTTTTTTTTTTCCTTTTTTTGGAGGGAGAGGGTATCTGGGGACTGAGCCACATCCCCAGCCCTATTTTGTATTTTATGTAGAAACAGGGTCTCACTGAGTTGCTTAGTGCCTCACCATTGCTGAAGCTGGCTTTGAACTTGCGCTCCTCCTGCCTCTGCCTCCCCAGCCTCTGGGATTACAGGTGTGGCCACTGTGCCCAGCTCACATCCCACTCTTGTCAGCATAAAAGTCCATTAAACCCTGGGTCTTGAGCACTTCCTGTGTTGAGCACTGGGTTCAGTTGGGGCATGGGTTGGCAGGATTTGGCTATTAAAAAGCAAATCATGGGTGCCCTCGAAGTGCTTGCTCTGAATGGTTTTCATGTTGTCATAGTGGTGAGAGGTAAGTTTTTCTGTTTTTATTTGCAGGTTTTGAAAAACCATCAGCAATCCAACAGCGAGCTATCAAGCAGATAATTAAAGGGAGAGACGTCATTGCACAGTAAGTCGACCCGTGCGGAGAGGAGAGGTCAGACCCAGTCTGTGACGTGCAGTGCTGTGAGGCGCCTTGAGGTGTGTCTGTCCATGCACTCAGGGCCAGCTCTGTCCTTCATTTCAGCCCCAAGGTTTTACATTGTTTGGCTTTTGTGTTTTTTACTAGAGAAAGCTTTTGTCTTTTAGCTAGTTTTGCTTAGCTCTCAGTCTGCATGTGGACTTACATATAATATTCCTTTAATATTTTTCATTTGTCTTTTTTTTTCTTTCACTCTGCCTCCTCCAACCTTCCTTTTCTGACCAATTAATTGTGCTGGGGTGGAACCCAGGACCTGTGCATGCTAGGCATGCCCGCTACTAGTGAGCTATGCTGTTCCCCCACCAAAACCATACTGGGGATTGAACCCAGGGGCACTGTACCACTGAGCTACATCCTCAGCCCTTTTTTTTTTTTTTTTTTTTTTTAAAATATTTTTTTAGTTGTAGATGGACACAATGTCTTTATTTCATTGCTTTGTATGTGGTGCTGAGGATCGAACCCAGGGCCTCAGGCATGCGAGGCAAGCACTCTACCGCTGAGCTACAATCCCAGCCCCAGCCCTTTTTATTTTTTGTTTTGAGACAGGGCCTCACCAAGTTGCTGAGACTGGGCAAGCCTCCTGCTTTGGTCAGCTGTTCTGTAGCTGAGACCACAGGCATGCACCACTATGTCTGTCCGTTTGCCTTATTTTCTAAAACACTCAACTTTATAAAAAAATTTTTAGAGGACAAAATCTTAGAAAACAATTGTATTTATTTAAAGGGGACTCCCCTCTTCTCTGCCACTTATAAAACACTTGTTGAAGTTGTAGATTCTGTAGGTCTCTTGTCCTGTGCAAAGCCAGATGGCCTGTCCTCATCATCTGTGGAGATTTAAAAGTTGTGGTGCTGTGCTCTGAGTTTCACCCCCTTGCAGTTTAGATCTTGGGGTGAGGGAGGAGCATCTACTTGGAACAAGCTGTCCTCATGCTCCGGAGCCAGGCTGTTGGAGCACCATGAGGCGGGGGGGTCGTGCTTTCCTTCGGATCACTCATCTTCTTCCTTGCACAGGTCCCAGTCTGGCACAGGCAAGACAGCCACCTTCAGTATTTCAGTCCTCCAGTGTCTAGATATTCAGGTGAGTTGCTGCTCTCACAACCAGTGCCCTTCTACCCTGGGGAGAGCTGGCTTTGCTCTCGTGTTCAAGGAGTGCATTGCTTTGAGCTCTGTGCTTGTGCTGACTTAGGGTGTTAAAGAGAATCTAAGCTGGTATTAACATCTGAGCTAGCAAAAACCTGTCATGAATTCCTTTTTATTTAAACTAGGAGTTTTTTTAACTAGAGGAAATTCTTTTCTGCATAAGAGTCTTCACTGGTATGTCGCGTGTTTGCTGGATTTACAGTTTCAGTGATCTTAAGATCTGCTTACCTCCTTAGCAATCAGAAGTTAATGAGAGGTGATATTTAAAGTGGTTCTGAGTGTGAATGTTTGCCGTCGACCTTAAAATACTGAGGATTTTCTTTCTTCTGATTATTTACCAGGTTCGAGAAACTCAAGCTTTGATCTTGGCTCCAACAAGAGAGTTAGCTGTACAGATTCAAAAGGTGAGACAATTAAAGGTAGTGGTATTGTGTTTGCAAATGTTGCTTTGAAAGTTTAACTGTAAAAGACCAATTGAGAAGAATGCTATTTTTCTGTTTTCTCAAAATATTTTTTCTGATTCCTTTTCCCCTTTGGGGCTGGGGACTGAACCCAGGGCTTCCCACAAGCTAGACAACGGATTGCTAATGTTTTGCTGTAAATTGTTACATATTATACAAATTGCTGAGTGGGGTGGCCCATGCCTGTAATCTCAGCACTTTGGGAGGCTGAGACAGGAGGATCGAAAGTTCAAAGCCAGCCTCAGCAATGGTGAGGCACTAGGCAACTTGGTGAGACCCTGTCTCTACATAAAACACAAAATAGAGGCTGAGATTGTAGCTCAGTGGTAGAGCGCTTGCCTCACTTGCGTGAGGCACTGAGTTTGATCCTCAGCACCACATAAAAATAAAGATATTGTGTCCATCAACAACTAAAAAAAAACCCACAAAATATGGGCTGGGATTGTGGCTCAGTGGTACAGCGCTTGCCTTGCATGTGTGAGGCACTGGGTTCGATCCTCAGCACCACATAAAAATAAATCAATAAAGATATTGTGTCCACCTACAACTAAAAAATATTTTTTAAAAAAAAAACAACACAAAATAGGGCTGGGGATGTGGCTCAGTGGTCAAGTACCCCTGAATTCAATCCCCGGTACCAAAAAAAAAAAAAAAAAATCAACAAAAAAAACCAAATTGCTGGTTTAAGTCTTTTACTGTATCTTATGTGCTTTTTAAAAATTTTTTAAAATATTTTTTAATTGTCAATGGGCCTTTATTTTATTTATTTATATGTGGTGCTGAGAATTGAACCCAGTTGCCTCACACATACTAGGCAAACGCTCTACCACTGAGCCACTTATGGGGCTTGCCAGCCCCAACTTATGTGCTTTTTGGGGGGGGGGGATGCTGATGCTGCTGGGGATTGAACCCAGGGCCTTGTGCATGCTAGGCAAGCACTCTACCAACTGAGCTATCCCCAGCCCCTTATGTGCTTTTAATAGGTTTGTTTCATATTATTTTAGAATTGTAACTTTTCAAGAAATAATCCACTTTAATGAAATAGTTACTTTATACTTCTGTGCTTTGGAAGGATGTGTGTTAGGATGTTAATTTTGGTGTCTTTGGGTAAATAGGATTATGAGTTCTATATATTTTCTGATCTTCCTGTAATTAATATATAGCTTTTGTAATGGGAAGCTGGCAAAATTAGCTTTATCTTAGCAGAGAAGAGAAGAGTGTTTTTTTGTGGTTGTATGGTATAAATGGTGGCCTAAGTGATAATTGGCTATATTTTAAATGGAGATACAAGCAATCTTCTTTTCTAGATAATTCAGTTGTGCCTGACGTTGTAGCACCCTGGATGTGAACCTGCTTTTTGATTCAGGGCTTGCTCGCTCTGGGAGACTACATGAATGTCCAGTGCCACGCCTGCATCGGGGGCACCAATGTCGGGGAGGACATCCGGAAGCTGGACTATGGGCAGCATGTTGTTGCTGGCACTCCAGGGCGTGTCTTCGGTGAGCACTCTCAGTAGAAGTGGTGCTGGGGTAGTGTTTTGAGTGTGCTCAAAACATGCGGGGCAGTTTTCAGTTTGGTGAGTTGCTCATGGGTCCCTGCATCTGGGCCCCAGACCTGCTGGAGTGGCTTTTTGCTTGGAGCCTCAGGTGCGATCATTTCCAAATCTGATTTTGTAGACATGATTCGTCGCAGAAGTTTAAGGACTCGTGCAATCAAGATGCTGGTTTTGGATGAGGCTGATGAGATGTTGAATAAAGGTACGAATAACAACTAATTTTCCACAGAAAGCACTGTGAAAAGTTCGAGGCCAGCCTCAGCAACTTAGTGAGACCCTGTCTCAAAATCAGAAGGACTGGGGATGTGCTGAGTGGCAAAGCGCCCCTGGGTTCAACCTTCAGTTACCTTCCTGCCCCCCAGAAAGCATTGTGAGTACAAGTAGTGGGTCCTGTTTGTTTTTATTTTGTTTTGGAACAACAGTAATGCCTTGGGGACAACTATGTACGTAAGTTCCTACTTTGATTTTTTTATGGAGGGGTTTATAAGACTAATCGGGTTGGGGCTGTAGCTCGGTTCAGTGCTTACCTTGGACGTGTAAGGCACTGAGTTTGATCCTCAGCACCATGTTTAAAAAAAATTAAAAATGAAAGTGTCCATTTACAACTAAAAATACTTTAAAAGAAGAAAAAAAAAAAGACTAGTCACAGCCAGGCTGTGTTTCACCCTAGACTGACCTGGGCTTGTGACTTGTGTCTGGTGGGTTGACACCAACAGTGGTGGTGTTGAGATGTGGCTTCTGGAGAGGCTGGTTGGTTGGGAAGGGTGGGTGTGGATTTGTGCCTGGGGATGCCTTCCAGAGCCACAGGCCTCTCCTGCTGGAGGTAGTTTAACTGGTGGGCAGCCCTTCTGCATGCAGTCTCAAACAGCCTCACCCGCTTTTTCCTCATCAGGGTTTAAAGAGCAGATTTATGACGTGTACCGGTACCTGCCTCCAGCCACACAAGTGGTCCTCATCAGTGCCACTCTGCCTCACGAGATCCTGGAGATGACCAACAAGTTCATGACAGACCCCATCCGCATCCTGGTGAAGCGGTAGGCATGCCCTCTTGATTGCCTGTGAAAACCCAGCTGTTGTAACACTCAGCTTTGTTAGTGCCCTTTGACCCAGTAGTTCCAAATTAAAAAATGAGCTATTGGTGCTTAGGTGTTAATAGTGAGCTTTGGGGAACCATAGCATTCAGACAGATCCAAAGGGTCGGCCTAAGTGGGAGAAGGGGTGCCCAGTAGAATGATGTGGCTGGGCCAAGGGGCAGGGCTGTTGGCACCAATCTCAGGTGGTGGCCTGATCTCCCCTCAGCCTGGCCTGTGGCCCCAAGTTCTGGTTGGAAGAAGGGTATGTAACAGGATTTCTTTTTCCTTCAGTGATGAATTGACTCTGGAAGGCATCAAACAGTTTTTTGTGGCAGTGGAAAGAGAGGAGTGGAAATTTGACACTCTGTGTGACCTCTACGACACGCTGACCATCACTCAGGCGGTCATCTTCTGTAACACCAAGAGGAAGGTGCGCAGCCTGGCTCTGCTGGGTCTTGGAGGAGCTGCAGGTCATGTCTGTCTGACTCAGGCCGAGCTTTCCTGTAAGGTGCAGGCAGCATCTGTTTTAGGCTTGGTGGATGCCAGGTCCCTGTGCAGAAGCAGCCATAGACTGTTGGGAAGTAAACAGCCTGGCTCTATTGCAGTTAAACTGTTTACAAAAAGTTCTGGTGGTGCAGTGGTGTGTGCCTGCCAGCTCCTTGGGAGGCTGAAGCAGGATGATTATTGGAGTTCAGGAGTTTGAGGCCAGCTGGGCCTCATAGCAGGAGCCCAGCTCAAAAGAGAAAGGAGGAAGTTGATGCTGGTTCTGCCCATAGAGATTCAGACAGCATTGGTTTAGGTCCACTCAGGCCCCGGGATGTTGAGGCCCCAGGTGTGTAGGGCAGGCAGAAAAAAAAGTGGGGCTGCATTTCAAAAATGGTGTGAATTTAAACTTCAGATGAGAACAGACGTGTCCCCTTCACGAGAGTCATTATGTGGAATAAATGGATTAAGGCTTTTCTGCAGCTGAGCCGCACAGTATTTGCTGGGTAAATAACTGCATAGCCAGTTAAGATTAGTCTCAAAGTCAACAGAGCTTGTTTTGTGAGTGTTCATGTTGGTTCTGCAAAAAATGGAAGCAAAACCCTGAGTACACATTGCTGTTCTGGTTTATGAGCTCCTAGTAGCATCTCCTGATTTGATTTGTAGGTTGATTGGCTGACAGAGAAAATGAGAGAAGCCAATTTCACCGTGTCCTCGATGCACGGAGACATGCCCCAGAAGGAGCGGGAGTCCATCATGAAGGAGTTCCGGTCTGGCGCCAGGTCTGTAGTGTCTTCCTCCGACATCCGGTGCTGGTGGTGCTGGGCCGGTGCTGGGCCGTCCTCAGTGCTGTGTGCTGTGTGCTAACTCTGTGCTTGTTACTTGAGTTCCGTTGCACCCAAGACACTGAGAGGCGATAGTGGCAGCAGTTCACTTGCTAAGTGGAGCCACCTCACTGGTATAGTGAGTTAGGTTGAGGGGATAACCAGCCTCAACTAGTGGGTTAATTTAGAAGTTTCCAAATAGATGAGGATTTTCATTTTATCTTTTAGTGGTTGGTTTTTAGTTTGATTTCACAGTGGTCAGTGAACCTGCATGTGTGGATTGGTTTCCTTGAAATTCATTCAGAGTTGCTTTGTGGTCCAGTTGGGCTGTGTGGATGGTCTCTGTGTCCTGCAGCAGGATGTCCTGTCAGACTCAGCTGCAGGATGTTTCCTAGCTCGTCTACACCCTCCCGTTCCGCTCCTCCTGTTGCTGTCGGTGAGGTCTCCCCAGGAGAGCCCTGCTTTGTCCACCCTAGATGTGCACATGTTCAGAGCTGCCTCCTGCACACTCGCTTGTCCCACTGATGCCTCTGACCTGGAGCCCGTGCCCTGCAGCCTGCACCGTGGTGCCATCTGGTCTCCCTGCATGGTTGTCATGACTTTGGGTTTCAGACATGTTTCTTGGAAAGAGTGTGCAGTTAGGATTTGTTATATTTTGATTTAGTGATTTATTTTATGTGGCGCTGAAGATTGAACCCAGTGCCTCGCACATGTGAGGCAAGCACTGAGCCACAGCCCCAGCCCCTCTAGTTTTTTTTTCTTAATTTTGACTTATTTATTTATTTATTTGGTGCCAGGAATTGAACTCAGGGGCACTCGACTACTGAGCCACATCCCTAGCCCTATTTTGTGTTTTATGTAGAGACAGGGTCTCACTGAGTTGCTGAGCACCTTGTTGTTGCTGAGGCTGGCTTTGAACTTGCGATTCTCCTGTCTCAGCCTCCCTAAGTGCTAGGATTACAGGCGTGTGCCACTGCGCCCGGCTTGACTTACTTATTTTGTGGTGCTAGGGATGGGACCCAGGACCTCACACATACTAGGCAAGTGCTGTACCACTGAGCTGTATCCCCAGCCCTTTCAAAATTTTAGGAAATTCTGACAGGGTCTTACTAAGTTGCTGAGGCTGGCCTTGAATTTATGACCCTCCTTCCTCGGTCTTTCAGATTACTCAGATTATAGGGAAACTTTTTCTCTCCTCCTTGAGGAAGTTTATTTCTTATATTTAGTAGTTACCCCAGTAGTTGTCCCTGTGTTCTGGAAAGGTTATTGATTCTGTCTCCCCGTATAACATGAGGACCTTAAAACACTAGCTTTGTTTACTCCCAAACCTAAGTTTATTATCATGTCTCAGCATACATACAGACATGCATACTCACTCATTTGTGGAGCTGGCGACCACTAAACATTTTTGCTTTATGTAACTATTTAGATTTAGACATGTTTGCTACTACTTTTCTATTTTCCTCTCTGAACTTCCACCTGAGATTTGCTTGTTAGTTTGGGTCTATAGATGAGAATTTTCTCTTCTGGTTTATCTGAAAGTATCTCCTTGATGTTTTGAGACACTTGCCGAAAGAGAATTCTAGGTTGGGGTTGGTTTCTTCTAATCAGAGTCCTCTGGTTGCCCGAGATGGCCTTGAGCTTTGCTGCCTCTGCAGGGCCTCCTGAGTTGCTGGCTGGCAGGTGTGGCCACCAACACGTCTGCATCACAGGTGCCCTGCTGGCCTGTTTCCTCCTTGTGTTTAATGTCTGCAGTCTTCACAAGTCTAGGTGTAGATTCTGTTCTGAGTTGACATTCGTAGGACTTGGAGGCGCTCTGCTTTTCCCCTTCAGCTGCTGCTTTGGCCTTTCTCCTGCCTGTGGCCTCTAGCTGGGTACTTCAGTGTCCCTCTGGGCCAGCACTGTGAAGTGGAAACACAAGTCCAGCTGTATGTGTGATTAGAAATTTCTGGGCCTGGGGCTGTGGCGCAGTGGTAGC
>PVHX01022588.1:0-27386 GCA_004024805.1 Geosciurus inauris | reverse complement strand
TTGGACCTACTTTCTCCTCAATTAGACGCAGAGTCTCTGGTCTAATTCCTAGGTCTTTGATCCACTTTGAGTTGAGTTTCGTGCATGGTGAGAGATAGGGGTTTAATTTCATCTTTCTGCATATGGATTTCCAGTTTTCCCAGCACCATTTGTTGAAAAGGCTATCTTTTCTCCAATGTATGTTTTTGGCACCTTTGTCAAGTATGAGATAGCTGTATTTATGTGCATTACTCTCTGTGACATCTGTAATTTTTGATTGTCCATCTTATCCATTTTTTTTCCCTCTGTGGTTCACTTTCCATCTAAGAGGTATTTGCCTAAAAGTACAAATATTCTCTCCCATATTATATTTTAGGAATTTTATAGCTTTAACTGTTATTTTTAGCTCTATGCTCCATTTTTAGTTGGTTTTTAAATATAGTGTGAGGTAAAGGTCAATGTTCACTTTTCCCCATATTGCTTTTTAGTTGTTTCAGCACAAGATGAAAGGACTGTTCTTTCCCCATTGGATTTCCCATTTTTTCATGTTGTCAATAGTCATTTGACATGGGTATGTTTCTGTACTTTGTTCTGTTTTACTGATGTATATATCTGTCCTGATAATACCACTCTATCTTGGTTTTATGGCTTCCTAATTAAGTTTTGAAATCAGGTATTGTGTTTCAACTTTGATTTTTCACTATTGTTTTGACTTTTTGAGGTCTTTGTTTTTCCATACACATTTAGAATCAGCTTGCTAATTCCTACATAGAAGCCTGCCAGAATTTTGACTAGGAGTGCCTCAAATGTATACATCAATTTGGAGAGAATTGACATCTTAGCAGTAATGAGTGTTTTAGCATATAAGCATGATATATATATCTAATTTATTTAGTTCTTTGAAAAAAATTTTCAGTGATGTGTGATAGTTTTCAGTGTAGGGGTTTTTCTTAGTGGTGCTAAGGATCCAGTCTAAGGCCTTGTGCTTGATGGATAAGTGCTTTACCACTGAGCTATATCCACAGCCCATATACATATTTTATTTATTTCTATTTTATGTTTCTTAAATAGTATTTAAAATTTTCCATTGTTAGTATTTTATTGCTAATATCTTGAAATAGATTGATTTTTAAAAGATTTACTTTGTATATTAGAACTATGCTAAACTCATTTACTTATTTTAGTAGCCTCTTGGTAGATTCTTTGGTATTACTTACACAGATGCTTTGTAGTCTGAATGAAGACAGTTTTACTTCCTCCTTCCAATGCATATACCTTTTATTTTTCTTGCAGAATGCAGTATACTACACTGATGATTAGAAGTAGTGAGAATATGCACCCTAGTCTTGTTCCTGATCTTAGGGGTGGGATAGGGATACAGTTAATGATTCACTATTAAGTATGATATTAGCTATACATTTTTCAAAGATTCCCTTTTATCAGGTTAAGGAAGCTGCCTTCCTCCTAGTTTATTTAGTTTTTTTTTTTTTTTTTTGATTTGGGAGGGAAATATTATGAATGGGTTTTGAATTTTTTTTGATGCTTTTGAGTGTTTATTCATCTATTGAGATGATTGTGTGGCTTAAATTTTTTAATTTTGTTAATGTGGTGATAATACTGATTAAAAATATTACTCTTACATTCCTGTAATAAACCTCCTATGTAAAGATATATTATAATTCTTACAGTTGTTGAAGTTTTACTTTATTGCTTAAGGGAGAGGTTGGTCTAGAATTTTCCTATAGCAGGTTAATGCTAGCCTCATCAAATGATTTGGGAAGAGTTTTTTCCCCTTTTCTATGCTGTTAATATAGCAGTGTTGTAAAAAATTGTACAGTTTAATCATTTTATATGTGGAATTATATACGCTGTTATTTTTTCCCTACTTCCCCTGTAAAATAAATCTTAATCAAGCCTGTGTTACATGCTGGCTTAATATTTTACAGTTAAAAACTAATATTTTTAACATTAAGATTTTTTTTGAGAGCATAGAGAAAAACTAAAAAAATAAAAATTTGCTGCTAATTTTAAGACTATGGATCTTTTTGTAGAAAATTTGCAAAGTGTAGGAATGTGTGAAGATAATTATATAGTTTATATTGTTGAGATAATATGGTATTCAACATTTGGAATTTCTTAATATTCTTTCACAGGTATTTTCTCAAAATATTATAATTATAATTTATATTAACAGCATTGAATACCAACATTATTTATTATGTAGGTTTATGATAATTCGCTTATTTATCTCATTGTTATTGGAGTTTTACCCTGTTTTTTTTTTTTGCAATCACATATAATGTTATGAGGGGCACCTCTTACATGAGCTTTTTTTTTTTAATTTCTGATTTTTTTTTCAGATGAACTTAAATCATTGGGTTGGGGATATTAATATGTTAAAGCTCTTGATTTGTATGTGGAATAGCTTTTCTATATACTACTTCAGTCTATGTTTTCCCAAGCAGTGTATGAAATTGCCTGGTTCAACTCTTCAACTGTACAGAATTTTATAATTAAAATTCTTGACTAACATGATAGATAAAAGTAGTATCGTATTGCTTTTAATTTCCATTTTTTAATGGGAAATATTTTTAGAAATTTTTAGAAGACTTTAAAACTAGTTAGAAGAGATGCAAGAGAAGTATTAAGTAAAGGAAATATTTTGGGAAAACAAGTTTTGGGATAAAACAAACAAGTGAAAAAATAAAGATAGAAGCCTACATCGTTTGCTATATCATAAGGAGTTATATATCATAAGGGAAAAGAAAGGAGTTTTAGCTTGTCTTAAATGATCTTATTACTTTACTGGGAAGTGAGTAGAGTGATACAGATTCCAAGAGTCACAGGCCTTATGTTCTGATTTCTTGAAAATATTCGAGCTCTTAATAAACTTAGTCAAATAACCTCAATACTTGTAAATTTGCATTTTATGGCTTATATTGCTTATGAAAGGTTTCAGGGAAGAGCTACCTGTTATCTAAAAATAGATACTAGCAAGGTAGAGAGAGAGAGACTTCATTTAGCCTTACAACTATGATAATTGATCTATGCAGAAGGACTCAGGGGAAAAAAGAAAATAGCAGTGAAACTTAAAATACATGAAGGCATAGACAGAGAAATTGGCTATTACAGTAAGTTTGATAGACCATACAATTTAAGATTGTGGAAAACTGACAAAAACATGGGAGAAGGAAAAAAGGGGGGGAATGTTTGAATAGAAGTGTGTTTCAGTGGGTGAAGTAAAGTATGAACTTTTAAATAGAAATTTGGTGTGTGTCTTTTTCATAGTAGGTAAGTTCATATATTACCTGTTTCTTTTCGTGAAACATCTGAGGCAGCTTACAATAAAATAAATTGATTAAATAGTAGAAGAAATAGAAAATTAGACCTAATGAGCAAATCTTAACTCTTAAGTGTTGGATGGGCTTCATACTTGGCCATAAGCTTCCTGTGAGTAAAATCAAAAAGGAAACCCAGTCATTTACATAGAAAGGAAGGGCTATACTAATTTTTAAATTTAACACTTAAGAACTGTGCTGTGCTCGTTCAGTAAAAAATTTTTGCTGATGGAGGAAATATGAATGAATATAAAAAGCAATAAATTACCAAAGTGGTTAAATCTTTTATATGGAGACAAATCTTTTTTTTTTTTTGTACTAGGGATGCTTAACCACTGAACAACATTCCCAGCCCTTTCTGTTATTTAATTATTTATTGTTTTGAGACAGGGTTTCGATAAGTTGCTTAGGGCCTCAATAAGTTGCTGAGGCTTGCTTTGAACTTGAGATCCTCCTGTCTCATCCTCCCGAGTCTCACCTGGTCTTACAGGCATGCACCACTGCACCCAGCTGAGACAAATCTTTTAAACTACTGTAGTAGGCACATATATTTTAGAATCTTGTCTATCTATCTAGGTATTTATGTATTTGATCTGTTCAGTGTTCATTGAGCAGTTACTGTACACTCGGCATTGTTGCCAGGACTTTGAAGAATACAGATGCATTTAATTTTGTTTCTCTGTCTTGAAATCTAAATGCTAGACAGGAAATCAAATGAACAATGGGAAACAGACAATAATTAATATAAGGGCAAAAGTATTTTCTTTAAATACACTGATGTGGACCATTCTGAATTGCATGATGTGTGTCTACAAGGAAGAATAAGTTACTGGCTAGGGGAAAGTTCTGTTGGAGTTCTGCAAGGAGATTTGAGGTTTACCTGAGCTTCATCTTTTAATTCAGTTCACCTCCCAAATAACATTAGAGTAGATAATGTTAGGAAGCCACTTTTCGTATATTCTGCAAAGGATGATCACAAATGATACCTGTTTGAAGAACTTGAATAGTTGAGAAATATAGGTCCAAAGGAATAAATCATTGTTTTTCTATCTTGGATTTTCAGTGTTTATCATACTGCATTGCATACTATCAAGGTTCAGTAGATATCTACCAAGTAAACAACTAAAATGAGAAAATGGGAGAGAAATATTCTATAGTGGTTTGTAAATTAAGTAAAATATCAAGTCTAAAACAGAAACCTTTGAAAAGGGAGTTTTAAGGAAAAAATTGAGTGATAACAGCTGTTTATTTTCCCTTATATTGGTATGGTCACAACTTGTCTGTAGTGTTTTCATTAGAATCTAGTTTATCTTCAGTGTTTAAGTGAAACAATACTAACTTGTAGGAAGTTGTATGTGTTTACAGAACAATCCCATATAGTGAGTCATTTGTCACTAACCTGGTAAAGAAACCATAGATTTTGAATAACTGGATTCAAAATCTGGTAGCTGGTGAAGCATTGCTTCTTAATATCAGAGTTCATTGATTACCTTATTTATTGCCATTCAGTCTCCTGAGACTGTTCTGTGTTTGATATTTCTGGCTTCTAGCCTAGTATTTCATTCAGTATTTGTGGAATGTGTGAACAAATATTTTGTGTTTTATACATATGAGGTGCAGAATAGAAGCAGTTTAAATCAAGATTCTTGATATGAGTAGCTTATATACTCTTTTGGTTGACATGAAGAGATAATAATTAGTATAAAAACATCACTCAGTAGCTAAGAGTTGGGTCAGTTCAGAGAGGAAAGAGATCTCCAATGTTAAACACTGTGAAAGCAACACCGATTCATCTTTAAAACACAGATAGGAATTCATTAATTTATTCAATCACTCTTTGCTGGTTAAAGGAAGAAAGGGAATTAAGCATTTCCCTCCATTTGACAAGTATGTGTGCAGCCATCTAGATCCTTGCTAATCTATTAGAACACAAAGATTATAAATCATTATTTTAACAGGAATTTATCCTCATTGCAAATAATGTGAGTATTTGTAGCCAGAAGGTTGCTGTAGGGCAGCTCTGAGGAAAATTGTAGTGTAAAATAAATGCCTCAGAAAAAATGCCTCAGCAAACAAAGGAGAATAGGAGGTATTCATAAATAGAAAGGCTTAAAATGGCTATATACAGTTGCCATAATAGTAAGATTGAATGGAGATAATAACTAGGCAGAGGACTATAAAATGTGGGAGAATTTTAGGGAGAAAACTCAGGTAGAGTAAATTTATATTAGTCAAAAGTGATTTTTAAAAAAGGAAGCCTAGGACTGAACTAAAATAGGTAAAGGATGATTAAGGACATAATAAAGGATAATAAATTTAGGGGTACTGATAGGGTAAGTAAGGTCATGTTTTCTTTGTTTTTTGGTTGCTGGGGATTGAACCCAGGGTTGCTTTGCCATTGAACCACATCCCCAGCACTTTTTATTTTTTATTTTGAGATAAGATCTGGTTAAGTTTCTTAGCGCCTCACTACGTTGCTGAGATTGGCCTTGAACATGAGATTCTTCTGCCTCAGTCTTCTGAGTCACTGGGATTATGGACATGTGCCTCCAAGCCAGCTGTTTTTGTGTTCTTATTAATTCATTAAATATTTTATGATTTCCTCCTTTATACATATTCTGTAAAGATGATTTTAGGAAACACTTTTCATGTTTAGTTTTATTATGTTAGTCAGAAAGGAGATAATTTTTTTGCTTGCTACACATGATTATCTTTCGGATCTCTAGCTTGCATTCATTGTATAAAAGTGATGAGGATGATGAAGAACCAGTTGTAGATCTCCTTTCTCTTAGGAATGTGCTTTATAAAACTGAGATTTAATGATTTTGCAGTATATTTTCCATACTCTTTTTGGCGTTTACTTTTTTTTAAAAAATATTTTTTTAGTTGTTGATGAACCTTTATTTATTCACTTATTTTACTTTTATTGAACCCAGTGCCTCACACATGCTAGGCAAGCGCTCTACCACTGAGCCACAACCCCAGTCCTGGTATTTACTTTTATAAGTTGTTAAGCCTTTCAAGAATTAAATATATACCATGAAATCTAAATGCCTGTGTGATGGTGGTGGTAGTGCAAGGAAGACTTTAGTGTAGAATTTGTTAGGCCACTTTGCAATATTCACATAAGAATTTAGGATTGCCCAGACCAGAATGGTGACTGTGAGGATAGAATAAAAGGGATGAATGAGAGGTTGCCCTGGTGGCCCTCAAGGGGAAAGGACTAACCCAGGATAATGGTGTGGGGAGAGTGTGAGAAGTTGCCATCTAAATCCTAGTGTATGTTGAACCTACACTTACCCTAGATTAGTTTTGGTGTCTGAGAGGATTCACTTTGGTGACAAGAGTTTCTTTTTACTATTGATGCTTGAATTCTGTAGAGGTATCAGTGTGAGCTTTGATGCTGTACCTTGTGTGGAAGAGGAAGGAGCTATGGTATTAGTCTTATGAGCAAGGTGTAGTCTCCCAAGGTGTGGTGGCTGGCACTACTCAGACAGGCACATGATCTGGGCTACCAGGTGGGTCCAGTTCTAACAAGTATATTTACATGTACTCACCAAACTAGTGGGATCTTAGATTCATTATAAGCAAGGTATGTAATAATGGTGACAGTACTTACATTCGTATTTAACTGTCAGCTTTTGAGTAGTCTTTTATATGTGGGAAAATTTTTCTAATATAAGTTTAGTCTTGCTAATGTAGGAGTCAGTCTCACCAATATAGAACATAGTCCTCAAAATCTTATCTCTTTTAGCAGATTGGAGAGTTTAGCAGAGTTTGACTTTACAGGACTTTGATTTGGAACTGAGGAAAAGAAACTACATAGAGCTTTCATTTTTGGTGGTAGAGGTGGTTTTCTGCCTTTGGTGGCAGCAGTGTCTTCCCCTCAGTTGCAAGATTGATTGCTAGCAGAGGGCTGGCTGCTTTTCTGTGGCTCTCTGTCGGATGCTAAACAGCACTAATAGTCATTTTCTAGTTGGTCCTGTTTTGTGACATGGTCTGTGACATGGAAACTTACCTTTGAGTATAGTCCTTCATCTTCCCAACAATTCTGTGAGAGGCCCGATTGCCTTTTTTAAAAAAATTTTTTTAGTTTTAGATGGGCATGATACCTTTATTTTACTTATTTACTTTTATGTGGTGCTGAGGATCGAACCCAGTGCCTCACACAGGTTAGGCAAGTGCTCTGCCACTGAGCCACAACCCCAGACCCTAGTTGCCTTTTAATAAACCTCTCTTCTGCCAGTCAGCCAAGGTTAGCTTCTTTGGTGTTCATCTGAGACCCTTAGTTGATCTGGGGTTGGTTAGGAAATAAAGCATCAAATGAAGATGAGGCTTTTGGATGCTTGCTTGGCTTTATCAGAGTCCACTTATTAAGTGGCTTCAGCTGAGCCTGCTGGTGTTTGACATCTAGTGCTTGCCGCTGTGTGAGAGTGAGGATGGCAAGAGATTGATCCAAGATCCATGGGGACTTGCTATCAGATTGTATTTTGAGGTGAACTGGAGGAGAAAAGGAAACTAACTGTGGTGATAATAGGCCTGTTTAGATGTTGAGAATTATGAAACAAGGATTTTAGATTTGGACATGTTTAGTTTGCGGTGCGATAGAAATGTTCGCCTGTGGAGAGATGCAATTCTAATATTCAGAAAAGAGTTTGGAGGTAGAGGAGACAGGTATTGAAAGCTGAAATGAAATTGGATGAGAGTGATGATAAATGGGGAGAGAAGAGATTGAGGAATAGTCTCTTAGGGGATATTCATAATTATGGGGCAGATGAAGGAAGGAGAAAGTGAAGAAATCCAAAAAGGAAAGCTCTGGAAGAATGGAGAGAGCTTAGAGAGCCTAGGAGAATTCCAAGAAGCAGATAGTCAGGGATGTGAAATTCTATAGAGGAGGGTGAGGACTGAGAAGAGACCATTGCATTTTTGTGACTTTGCATCAGAGAGCTGAATAGTAGGAAAAAACAAACAAACAAACAAACAACATTACAGTGGTAGAGCAGAGGAGTGAAGTGATATCCTGGAACAAAGGAGATTAATTGGATACTCTGGTCAAATGTTATTAGACTGATTTAGAATCTGAATCATACAATAAAGTCAGAAAGCAGAGACATAACCCTTATCCTTTTCCTTAACAGAATTTTATCAGTCTTGTTTCTCAGTTTTGTCTGTTTGAATAACTGCACTAATGTATCAGATTCTTGTGTTTTAATGAGGCGACAGATCTCTAGTGTGGAAATCTTGGGAAAATATTTTGCTTTACAATTTTAGTGTTCATTAAACATTACTATGTAAGCTGTAAGCAGGTATTAGAGAACTTAATCGTTTGTGACATCTGTTTTCATTGTGAATGTGAAAAGTTTTCTTCTGTAAGTATTCTAATGATCATTGTTAATAGTTGAACCTTGCTTTACAGTTTTGCCAGACTATTCAGGAATGATATTTGCATTCTGTCTTTCCTTCCTTTTATTCTAGCCTATGCTATAAACAGTGACTTCCTTATTGCTTACTGAGAAGCTTGACGGCTGGTTGTTAGAGCCCCTGCCACTCAAGATTTCATTTTTCTGTGTTTTGAAGTGTAGTCTTTACATTTTTACTTTTTCTGTTTAAAGAGCTGTCTCTTTACATTTCATTGTCTGATAAGATTTATCTGCTTAAAATGAAAAGTCTGGACTCCTTGAATTCTGGCTTCAGAATAATCATCTTAAGTAGATATGAGATACCAGAGCATGATGAAAGATGCAAAGATGCCAGTCTTAATTTACAGGAGTTTATTAGCAACAAGACTGGATCTTGGCTTGTACTAGTCTTAAAAATATATCTTGCATTATAATTTGAGCTATGGTGTTTTCATCAGCCATAGAGTTTAAATTTATAGAACTCTATTTTTGCATTAATTTATGTAGTCAAATACAAGATATTAAATTCAAAAATTCTCTTAAAAGTGTTCATATTTTCTGTAATTATTTTTGTGTAGTGTTTTAAATTAATAGTATTGAACCAGACATGGTGGTACACACCTGTAATCCCATTTACTCAGGAGGCTGAGGCAAGATGATTGCAAGTTCAAGGCCAGCTTGAGCAATTTAGCATGCCCCTGTCTCAAATTAAAAAATAAAAAAGGCTAGGAATGTAGTTCTGGGTTTAGAGGCATGTTTTAATAGACTTCTGTGTGCTTTCAGATAGTTTCTAGGAATGTAGCTCAGTGGTAGAGTGCCCCTCGGTTCAATCCCAATACTTCAAGAATAAAATAAATAGTGATTTACCTTCAATTTGTGGAAAATCTGAATATTAATAAGTATCACAGAACTTTAAAGTAAGGATATTTCATTGTTCATCTCTTCAGAACCTAATCCCCTCATAAATTATTCTTTTATGTAGACGAAAGTTTAAAGCATCTTTTATTTACAACATAATCTCAGGAAGCATACACAGTATGTATAATCTGATTATAATCCTAGGGGTGGAGTGTGGCTCCTATCCTCATCCCAGTGATGAGGAAAATAAGGCTCATTGAGTGACCTGCATCTCATCAGATGCCTAGTGAACACTGGATATATACTAGGGATTTGGTGTTCTTAACCTGACCCTTGTTTTATTAAATAAATTTTACAGAGGAATTTATAATTCATATAGTCTAAAAATTAAATCTTTTTTCATGTTTTTTCCCATTAGCTGACTACTGAAATTTGTACTTAGAGACCAAATTACTACATAAAAAAGGACTCTAGAATACCTTTATTAGAATTTATGTGTTAGAATTTCAATGGCAATGATGCTGTTTACATTTTTCTTAATAGAATTATTTTTTCCATGTTGTATGGCTAGTATACAGTCGACAGTGTTTTATGCCAAACAGGTTTTTTCCTAGATGCAGCAGAACTGTGTTTACACTGTGACCTTTCAGAATAAATTGGCAAGCATGTCAGATGCTAAGAGCTAAGAAGGGATGGAAAAAATGTATTTTACAGGTAAATCTTTGGGATGCTCCATTTACTTGAAATTTTAAACAGTGAGATAAAAGACTTTATGTTGTAGTGTGAATGTTTCAAAATGATGATTAATGAGGAGCTAGTCACTTGGAATTCACTTCAGGTACTGTTTCCAGTGTTAGCCCAAAGTAATTCCCTGTAACACAAATGGATGATTTTTATAATATGCACACACAAGGTTAGTGTAATTTGGGAGTAACTTAGCATTGCAATAAAAATCTAGTGTCCTTTTTTCTCTTTGAGGTTGACTTGTTAGCCTATCAGAAAGCTTATTTTCATTTCTTTCTTACTATTTTACCATGATATTTTCCTGATAATTTATGACCCTTAAAAAAGAAAAATCTGGGACGTTCTGGGTTTAGAGTCATGTTTTAATAGACTTTTATGTGCTTTCAGATAGTTCCTTATTTTCTATCACTTTTCAAATAGGCACGTATATAAAATTCATTTTAGGCCAGTAACCTTGACAGTTGGAGTGATGAGAATGCAGTGGATAAGGCAGGAAGCTTGGAAGCAGTGGGATTAGCAATATGTCAGCAGTGACTAGGCAGTAGGATTTAAGAAAAAGATTCAGGATCTGTGATATGGTCATTGCCAAGTCCTCTGAGGTAATTATCTTGAAGTAGCAAACTGAACTTGGTATGTGCAAAATGAAGGAAGCTTCATGTTGCCTTAACAAACATTCCTGACTAATTTAATATTGAAGGACCCAGGGCTAACTAGTGGGCAAAGCTGCTACTGTAGAACTTATGGTGATGAAGGATAAAGTCAGTTCAAGAACCGATCCCCGGGAGGCAGTGAATCATCCAGTCATGGCAAGAGCTTTAGGAATCCATGTCTGAAGGTAGACTTCTACCTGTTGGCTCTGTCTGAAGCTCCTAGTGTGTGCTTGCATATGACAGTGGTATATGTGCAGGTGTGTGTGAGTGTATATCTCAGTGTTTCTGTTTGACTAAAGCCCAGTTAGCATATGTTCAAGAAGCTAGGTTCTGAATATTTTCTTTTGTAGACTATTTCTTAGAAGTGGCATATTTGCTTTTGACTTTGTGCTGACAAAAAAAATCTTTGTCTGTGAAGACAGTGGTGGGTAGAGAGGAAAGGATGGATACAATTGAGCCAGCAGGGGTTGTGAAAAGGCACATTTATTTTAATAAATTATGAGAAAAACAAAACAAGAATTTAATTTAAACATTAGATACTCCTAGAAAGTATAGTGATTCTTTCTTTATTTATACTTGGTTAGCTCTCCGTGTTTAACTCAAAAGACTGAGATGAGTTAGATTCTCGCTTATTACATCCATATCTTATAGTACTTGAAGTAATAATGTACTTTTTAAATTTATTAACACAACATAGTAAATTTCTAGCCAAAGTAGAGGAGGTTTAAAAAAAAAAGTTTGTTAGGCTGTATCAAAGAGGAGATTAAGTAAAATTGTGAGTCTGGGCAAAGAAAAGTAGATTTTAATTATTATTAAATTTTGTAAAAACAGAAGCAGAATACATGAGTAAGTGTCTGATTCTACAAGATAACAAGTGCTAGAATAAAGGTAATTAAATTTGCCTAGTTTTTGGTAAACAGGATATCAAGGATAAAGACCTTTGCAGTAGTTTCATTAGAAGACTGTCAAATTTGAGAAGGTCTTACGTTAAGGAGATTAAGTTATCATTATATCATAGACATGCTTAAAAATAATACTAGGCTGTAGTTTAAGGGGAACTTCTTTAAGGAAAATAATACATTCAGGTGTGGTAATTCAAATGAAAGAGATTGGAATGTGTATTTTGACTTCAGTTATTGCACTGAAACTAGACATGCCTTTTTGATCAGGAAAAGCTTTACAAAGAAGTTATTATTGTAATGCAGCACACAATTTGAGACAACTAAAATATTATTATTAAATGAATAGAAGTAACTAAGATCGTTTATACATATGCAAATGGCAAAGCAGCTCAAAAAATTTGACAGTTTTTCTTGAAGTATAGGGTAGAGGAAGAATGAATGAATGAGTGGGTAAATATATATATATATAAAACTTTTTTTCTTGGTTAAGTAGATAACTATAGAATATTTTACTTAGGAATAGCTTTGATTTTTTAAGTTTTCCTCACTTAAAATATGTACTATGTCTTGTTATTGTTGTGTAATTGTTTTTTAAACTATGTTTTCAGTTACTTTCCTTTTTAAATAGGTGAGATTTGTTCATTTGTTTTTTTTCCAGGAATTGTTTAAAATTATTTCACAGAATTATTAGACCATATTTAGTATGTCTAATTTATAACACTAGTAGATATTGAAATGTTACTCAAAGATCAGAAATCTCCTTCAAGCATATAAAACACACTTGGTCAACCTAAGTTTAATGGCCTCTGTAAAGAACAGATAAATAATTGTCAGAAGCCAGAAATCATTAATAGTTTGAATAACAATAAGGGTCATTTTCGAAGTACATTTCCCAGGTACTTTGAGGAGGCCAAGGATCTGTGGGACAGAGTGGCAGAGACAAAGGTAATCATCCCTCTCAGAAGTAGTGTCTCTTGTAGTAAATCATTTTCTCCTTCGTGGTCAGTTGAAGTTTTGTAAAATAAAATTCAGAATGACAGTGTCTTTTAGTCAAATATAGACTTCTTTGTGTTTTAAAACTTAAGTATATATGGACAACTAATAACTCAGTATTTCTTTTCAAGAAAGAAATATAACTCACATATGATGTTTAAGATATGTAAAGTAACTCATGTACTCTTTATTCCGATATACTTTACATACACTAAACTGCAGATTTTAAATACACAGGTCTAGATATTTGGCAAAAGTATACACTTTATGTAACTATTAGTCAAAACAAGATATATAGAATTTCCATCTTTTCCAAAAGTAACCTTGTGTTCTTTGTAATCATCCTTCTTCAAACTCTGTCATAGGTAACCACTGGGTGATTTTTAATTTAGATTGGTTTTGCCTATTTTAAGGATTTACATAAACAGAATTACACACTATGCATATTTTTGGGTCTAGAGTTTTTTTCCCCCTTAGCCAGGTGTCTGTATGGTTCATTTTTGTTGTGTTTTTTTTTTTTTTTTTATGAGAGTAGTGTTTTATTACACAAATATGCCAAAAGAAAAAGAGATTTGAACAGATATTTTAGAAAGGCATGCTAGTGCCCTTAAGTTTGTAAAAAAGATTCTTAGCATGGTTAGTCATCACAGAAATGCAAATTAAAGCCATAAGTGTGATCCAACCCTATACTTTGATTGACTGAAATTAAACAAACAAACAAAACAAAACTGTTGATATGAAGTGCTGGCAACCAAGTTGTATTGTGATGGAGTACTGCTGGAGGTATAGAATTATGCAGCCATTTGGCAAAATAACTTGACAATTTCTTATGAAGTTTAACATACACTTGCCATATGATGCAGTAGTCCTATTCCTAGACATTGACCTAAAACAAATGAAAACATATCTATATGTAGAATTGTTCATCAAAATTCATAATAGCTTTATTCATAGTAACCCCAAACTGGAAGCAACCTAAATGTCCATTAATAGGGGAATCAGAATGTAAAAACATTCTGATTTTTTAAAAAAGTTTTGAGTGTTCTCCTGCATGGCTAATGTAGAAATGTGTGTAATTTTTCAATATGGAAGATTTCTTGGAAAAAAAAAAAAGCCTAGGTTTTTGTTAAATCCAAACCCATAATAGAATCTTACTTCATTTTATATCTAATACCTTAAAAAGCAGTGAATTTCTGCATTGTGTTTGTGACCTAGAATATGCTGGTAGAACTTGACTGAAAAAGTAGCCCATCCCCTTTCTGCCTATCTGAAAATAGCTGCCTGCCAGAGTTCCCTTCTTCTGGGCTGGAAGCAAATCATCTAGAAAATGGGATGGACTTCTGTATCACCCTGGCACATACTGGCATAAATAGTAAAAGCAGTTTGTCTAGATTCCTCCAAGATTCTTTCAGTCTTTGTTTTTATGTTCTATGTTTTCTTACTTTCCAAATTTCCTAAGTATTTCATGAGATTTTAGGAGTACAGAACTGTTAGCCAGATTGTATTCTAAGCTAGAAAGTTTTCCAGAATTGTATTTTAATCATTTTACTCAGTTCTCAACCTCATTGAATAATGAATTTATATCACTATTGTTTGTATCATAATCATAATTTTTGGGGGGTTTGTGGCTTGTGTATAAATTAGACTAAGCTGTACTATATGAACATGTAAAGGATGATGAATTAAGTGACCTATTAGGAAGATTTACTGAGATCGTAGAAAATTGGTCAGTTCAGAAGTCAAAATTCCTGGATCCTTTACTCATGGTTTATGTAGTGTAATGCTGCTTTTTCGTGAAAGAAGAATATTATAAATTTGAACCTTATTCTTATAGATGAAACTTCAAAGATTAATTGAAAGTTTCAAGCTGTTTCAAATTAATTTAAATTTGGATGGAAAACTCAGATCGTGATTATTTCCTAAGGGGACTGTAGGAATCCTGTGGCTACATTTAGATAGGAGAGAAGTTAGATTAAGAATGAACTTAAAAAGAAGGATTATAACAGGCATGTGGCTTAAATTAGGCATTTAGAATTGTTTTCTTTTTCTTTAAAAAATCCAAAGTTTATACCCTTGAAAGTAGCTTAAATTTTTTTAAGCATATAAGAAATGTGTTAAACCTGTCATTGACTTATTGCTGAAATATAATAATTTTTAAGGCAAAAAATTGAGCATGAGTCAGTATCAAAATGTATAGTTGTTACTTTTCCCTTCCATCTTCATTATTTCCAAAATTAAATCTAGGGAGAATAAAATTAACAAACAGAAATTAGCATGGAATTGTTTTTTAAATCAAGGCCTATATATGTTAAGATCAATTATTCAAATCCTCATGTAATGATACTTTGAAGAAAGAAATAATAAAACTGTTGATAATCTTTGCCTAAAACATTGATTCTGAAATACTTTCCACTATGTCCGCCTATTCAGGTTTTCTCCACCTTTTGGCAGCATACATACAAGTATTGCATACCCATAAGTATATGAGTGTTTGGAGACATCCTAATATTATAAATGTCTTACTTTGGTGGGTGGGTGGAGAGAGGGAACTATGCTTGGCAGCATAGTCTCTAAATATGTTTCTTTAAACTTCCCCCACAGATTCTGTGAAATATGAAGATATTTTTCTGACTTTTTATTTGGAAATGAATTTAGACTCACATAGAAATTGCAAAAGTGGTACCAAACAGTTTCCATTGTACCACTTATTCGGCTTTCCACAATAGCATCTTATATAACCTTAGTGCTATTGTTAACTATGTGTCTTATTCAGATTTCACCCATTTTTACGTGTATTCCTTTTTTTTTTTAATGTGAAATATTTTTTTTTGGTACTGGGGTTAGAACTCAGGGGTATTCAAACACTGAGCCACATCCCTAGCCCTATTTTGTGTTTTATTTAGAGACAGGGTCTCACTGAGTTGCTTAGCGCCTCGCTATTGTATGTTTGTGTGTATGCTATATGAAATTTTACCATATGCAGCAATACTTGTAACCACCCCCACAATCAGGATATAGGACTTTTCTATTACCTAAAAGAAGTTTGCCTATGCTGTTCCTTCATAGTAATACCCTTTTTCAATCCTAGCAATCACTAAATCTGTTTTCCAGCACTATAGTTTTTTCATACCAACTATATTGTATAAATGAAATCATACTGTTGTTAAAGAAAAAAATATTCAGTCACTTTCCAAAGGCGATAAGGCAGACTTTATTAAGAGCTGCTACTACACTGGGGTTTTTACAGAAGGAGAGATTAGTCTCAACTCTGAATCTAACTAAGACAAGTGGAGATTTATAGCCAAGGAACAGGGTTTGTGTGTGGTCAGTGGATGGAAAATTGCTAGGAGAAAACATCAAGGCTGGGGGGAACTCTTTCTATACCAACTCAACAGGATTCATGCTAAAGGCAGTTCATGGTGCTAAGATGCTGAGGGCAGGAGATTTTCATGAACTGATTTAGCACAGGATTCTTGTTAAAGTGAACTAAGTGGGCCCAGGACAGAGCCCAAGATTGGGGACCTAGTCAGGAAGATGACTTGGGGGAAACCTATTCAAGCTTGGACAGGTTGAAGAGAGTTTTTGTCACTATTATGGACTGAATTGTGACCCCTCAAATCCATATGTTGAATTTCTAGCATTCAGTTCTTCATAATGTGGCTGTTCAGAAATAACACCTTTACAGTCATCAAGAACATAAAGAACATATGCTGGCAAAGATGTGGAGAATGGAGGGGAAGGAGCACTTGTGCACTGTTAATGGGAATATAAATTAATATAGCCACTGTGGAAATCAATATGGAAGTTCCTAAGAAAGCAAAAAAACAGAACTACCATATGACCTAGCTATACCACTCCTTAGTATTTATCCAAGATAATTAAAATCAGCATAGTTTAGAGATATATGCATACTGATTCATCACAGCACAATTTACAATAGCCCAGATATGTCTGTTGGTATCTGTCAACAGATGAACACATAAAGAAACTGTGGTATATATACACAATGGGGTTTTATTCATTCATAAAGAATAATGAAATTACATCATTTTCAGAAAAATGGATGGAACTGGAGACCATAATTTTGAGCAAAAAAAGTCAGACTCATAAAAGTAATGTATGTTTTTTCACTTGTGGAAACTGGAGGGAGCAAAAAAAACCAGAGAAAAGAGGATGATGGGAAAGTAGAAGGGTGACCATTAGAGGAGGTGGCGGGGGTGGTGTGGTGTGGGAGATGAGGGAGTGTGGAGGGGAGGGTGAGAGGTATTGGGAGGATTGATCAAATTTTGTTTTTAATGTATGTGTGAATATTCCACAATGAAACCTATAATCTCTATAATGAAAATGTACCAATGAAAATTAAAAAGAGAAACAAGACATTTAAAGAGTTAATTAAGTTAAAATGAGATTGTTAGGAGTGGCCCCTAATCCAATCAAATTGTTCTTCCCCTAAGAACAAGAAATTAGGAGACCCAGAGACATACCAGGGCTATATGCGCCAAGGAAATACCATGTGAGGTCATAGTGAGAAGGCAACTATCTTAGTGTGTTTGGGCTGCTGCAACAAAAATCTCCATAAGCTGGGTAGCTTATAAACAACTTTGGAGTCTGAGAAATCCATGGTCAGGAGCTAGCAAATTTGGTATCTGGTGATGGCCTGTTTGCAGTTTCAGACAGGGCCTTTTTGCTGGGTCCAAATGGTTGAAGGGATGCAGGCTGCCTTTGAGGTCTTGGTTTTATAAGAGTACAAACCCTATTCATGAGAGTTGCATGCTCATGACCTAGTTACCTCCCAAAGGTTCCACCTCCTAATGCCAACCAGCAACTCGGGGGTTAGGATTTCAACATAGAAATTTCGTGGGGACATGCATTCAGTCCGTTGCAGAAGTCAGTAAGAGAGGCTTCACAAGAAACCAAACCCGCTAAAGCCTTGATCTTGGGCATTAGCCTCCCAGACTGTTGCTTTAGCTATCCGGTCTGTGGTATTTTATCATGGCAGTTTGTAATCTTTTATGAATGTTTTATAAACTTAGCATAATTCTCTATTCAATAGTGTATCAGTAGTCTATTGCTTTTCTTTACTGAGTAGCTTTCCACTTTGTGTGTTATCACTGTGTAGATGTGTATATTTTCTCATTAAGGAACATGTGGGTTGTTTCTAGTATTGGGCTGTCATGAATAGAGCTGCCTTGAACATTTATGTACAGGTTTTTGTGTGAATGTTAGTATTTATTTCTTAAGGCAAATAGCGAAAATAGAATGGTTTAGTCATATGCCAAGTGTGTGTTTAGCTTTATAAGAAGCTGTCAAGCTGGTTTTTGGAGTGAGTGAATCATTTTACATTTCTACTGATAATATGTGAGTCCCAGTTGCCCTGCAAGCCTACCAACACTTGGTTTTACCAATATTTTTATTAGAGCTATTCTAATAGGCATATGTGAGTGTGCTATTATCTCATCATGACTTTAATGTGCATTTCCCTAATTGATGGCCAATATTGTTGAATATCTTTTCATTTGCTCATATGCCATAGCTGTATCCTTTATTGGTGAAGTAATTGTTTCCTATTGTTCAGTTATAGAGCATTGCAAGCTTGGAGCCTAGGCAAGGAAATTGAAATGAGAATGGACACAAAGGTCATTTGGCATTAGAGGAGTGAGGAACTTCAGGAATTGGTTAAACTCTTAGTTTAGCCATACAAAATAGCTCTTTGAATCAAGTTCTGCAGTTGGGGTCTGCCCTTGGTGTTTTGTTAAGAAAAACCAGTGTTTGAATGAGGTATCCATGTTGCTATAGACTGTTAAAATGCATGGATATTACTTATGAAAGGTAATAAACTAATTTCTACCCCTTTACACATTTGCTTATAGTATTCTATGGGTTAAGTGGTAAGTAGCTGGTAAAAACCACAATTTTAAAGATACTACATTAAAGGCTGAGTCTATAGATAAGTAATGGAAAATAGAAAGCAATTTATATGAAATGTTAGCTTTGTATGAGAGTATCTCAAATCTTGAACGGCTACTGCTGATAGAAACAAATGAGGCCAAAGGACTCTAAGTAATACATATAATTAATTCCCTTACTGTAGGTTTTGTAGATTATTTGATAATGAGTAATTTTTAACTATATCCTTTGCTGACTTCAGGCATTTTCTTCAAATAATTTTATCCTAGTTTTAATAAGACTGGTTGCAAAAAACCAAAACAGAAAAGCTTTTGCATATCTTAAAGATGTATCATCATTTCATATTAGACCATTTTTTACATAGCATTTGTAACTTTGTGTGAATTTGTATATGGCGGGTTTAGAGAGAATTTTAAGAACAAATGGGTGTGTGTGCGTTGCGCGCACATATACACACACACACACACAGAGGCAGTCCTCATCCTTTTTTGTTTGGATTTGACATTTCTCTTCATCTAGTACATCCCATCTTTTTAAATGTGCCCACATAGAAACCTGTGAAGTGCTATTCTTAGTGCTTTGTAATCAGTAACAGCATGGAGAGCAAAACTCAGAGAGAAGTGTTGACTTTTCTCAGGTGCCATATAACCAAACCATCTATCCCCACTTTGTATAAAACTGTGAACAACCTCAGTTCTGTTAAATATGCTTCCTAAAGACCAGCTGACACTTGGCTCTTTTATCTTCAGTGAATTAGACTGTCTCGACATGCTTTTAAAGATAATTTGAGCTGTTCACTTTTGAGAGATAAATTTAGCAATTGTTAGTCATCATGCACCTAATGATACTTTCATAGAGGAGCTGCCAAATATATGCTGGCATTGTGGCCCAGATATAGCTTTGAAAATGTCACTGTGCTTATTATCACTCTTCCTTTACTCATGAACATAGCATTGTTTCTTTCATTTTTGTAAGTTAAGATTTCTTAAAGGAAAGAATATTTCTTATCTGAAGTTCTTGGACCCCAAAATGTTTCAGATTTCAGAGTTATTTGGACTTTGAAATATCTGCATGGACTTCACTGGTTGAGCATCCCTAATTTGAAAATCTGAAATCTGAAAAGCTCTAAAATTTTTGAGCACTGACACTGTACTCAAAAAGTTTCAGATTTCAGAACATTTTGGATTTTCAGATGAGAGATGCTCAAGTTACACACATCTTATATGTATGTGCATGTTTTATGTTTATATGTATTTTAGACTTCATAGAAATGCATGAGTAGCTGTAGCTGAAATGCAGCAAGACTGAAACAGTGTTCTTAGACCACTTCAGTATTGGGTGTACTATAAGAATTGTAAGATATTCAAAACATTCATTTTTTTCCTTAATAGAAATGTAGTCTAGGGGCTGGGGCTGTGGCTCAGTGGTAGAGTGCTCGCCTGGCATGCGTGAGGCACTGGGTTTGATCCTCAGCACCACATATAAATAACAAATGAATAAAATAAAGATCCATCAACAACTAAAAAAAAATTAAAAAAAAAAAAAGAAAAAAAGAAATGTAGTCTATTCCAAGTAATGTGTTATTGCCACCTTAGCCCTTGCACAAGTAAGATGAATAAAATACTGGCATTTGAAATTTATTTTTCTGTGAAAAGGAGAGGGAATAAGATTATATATAAGATTATATATTTATCAACTATTGGACCAAATGGACTTTAAAATGAAAAAAGTTACATTTTGGGGTGGTATAGGTTATATATAATTGCTTTTGTGAAAGAAATTAGTTTCCATTCTAGTTATATTGGCAAATTGCGATTTATTAAAATACCAAGAATTGTATTCATACACACACATCATATATATATACATAAACATATTTATGCATACATATATACACACACATATATACATATATGATTTTTTTGTGAAGCAGAATTAAAGAGAGTGGATACTTTAGTTTTTAAACAAAAGAAAACATATATGCCTTGACTTTTAGCCAATTAGCAGGTGAAATATTTTCATTTTAAAAAGCTCCATAAATAAGATGACTCTCTTGTGCTGTTGGTAGGAATGTAAATTAGTGTAACCAGTATGGAAAATAGTATGGAGGGTCCTCAAAAAACTAGAAATAGAACTTCCATTTGATTCATTAATTCCACTTGAGGGTATGTATCCAAAGGGAATGAAATCAGTATGTAGAAGAGACATCTGTACTCCTGTGTATTGTAGCACAATTCCCAAGACATGGAAACAATCTAGATGTCCATCACTGGATGAATTGATAAAGAAAATGTGATACATATGTATAACTATGATGCACCAATAAAAAAGAAACTGCAATGTCACACACATACACAATGGAATATTATTTTGCCACAAAAGAGTGAAATTCTGTCATTTGCAGCAACATGGATTGAACTGGAGGACATTATGTGAAGTGAAATAAATCAGTCACAAAAGCCAAATAAAGCATTTTCTCACATATCTAAGCTAAAAAGTTGATCTCCTAGAAGAAAGAGTAGGTCAATGTTTATCAGAGGCTTCCTACACTAAGAGTATGTAGGAAGGAGGGATGGAGAGAAGATGGTTAGTGGGTATACAGGAGCATTTGGATAGGAGCAGTGACCTCAAATATTCTGTAACAGTAGGAAAACCTGTGTTAACATGGTTGACAACAAGTAATTATATATTTCAAAATAGCTAGTAGGATTTTGAATGTTCCCAACACAAAGAAATGATAAATGGTTGATGCAATGGCTATGCTAATTGCCTTGAATTGATCATTACACACTGTATACATTTAGTGAAATGTCACACCATACCCCAGAAGTGTGTAAAACATGTCAATTAAAAATAAGGAAATTTAAAATCTCCATAAATAGTGTTATAATGACATTAAGATAAAATTTATCAGTTTATGCTTATGCATGATGGCTAAAATTAGTCTAGAGAAGAATTTTGGTAGTTCACAGGTGCATATATTTTCAGTCTTCTTTTAAATATTTTCAGTCTTCTTTTAAAGAACCTCATATTATGTGCCTTATATGATGTTATGCTCTTTTAAAATTCCTGTAGAACTTTGAAGAACTGAGTAGGCCTTTGTTGTGTACATAGCAAGTAATCAGATATTTTTTACCTGATTTGAAAAACTATAATTTAGCTGTAGCTTAGCAGTGTTAGCATAATGTTCAAAGAATATTCTATACTATATTGTAACCTAAACAGGAATGTGTACTACAAGTAGTTAGGAATTTTAGTTGATAATACAACTAATACAGCTTTTCCTAAATTTTTCTACCATACCTACTAAATCTGGAGTTGGAACATAGACTGAAATCCCACAGGCTAAATATAGCCAACTGCTTATTTTGTAAATAAAGTTTTATTGGAAGACGGTCATGCCCATTTGTTATATGTTATGGCTTCAGTGGCAGAGTTAAATAGTTGGGACCAAGACCTTGTGACCTTCACGTCCCAAAATATTTACTATTGGACTGCTGATCCAGTGTTAAATGATAGCATGAAAAATGTATATAAATCTTTGTTCTGTTTTAAATTGTGTCAAAAGACTAGAACACTTTCCTTCTTAAAAATGTCAAATTATTGCTCTGTACTGAAGGGAGCAAGACCTATGTGTTGTTAACTTTTGGGATCCTGTGCAGGGCAATTGATTCTCTGAGTATGAAACAGATATTATTAAATGAGCTTTTACTTTAACTTGAAATTACATATATTCTTGAACCAACCACCGGAAGTTTTAGTGGCTAAATTAAGGTGGTCAGAAATTTTGATGATTGAATAAAGGTGGCCAATGTGTGTCTCTAGAAAAGCTCATAGTTAAAGTAGGTAAGACGCTCAAAGCAGGCGTATAGGACCATGTCTTCTCTTTTTCCTTTTTCTCTTTTTTTTGTGGTGCTGAGGATTGACCCAGGTCTCTCACATGTTGGGCAATGGTTACCACTGATCCATACCTCAGTCTCTCTTTTTCATATTTCATTTCATTTGCTTCACAGTCTATAGCAAATTGTCTCACTTATGTTTTATAATGTAAAAATCAATTTTAACTTTTACCTAAATCTTGGGGGGGGGGCGTCTATTATGTGGCATGTCTAGAGAGATGGGTTTGAATCTGCTTTCTTCACTTACCTGTTATGTGGGCAAGTCAGTTAACTCCTCTGTGTCCTGGTTTTTTTATCTGTAAAATGTATAAGACCTGCTTCATAGAGTTGTTAATACATGTAAAGCACTTAGTCTGGTGTCTTGCTTACTGTAAATGCTTGATATATGTTACTGTCAGTATGGTTTGCTTTTATCATACTTTATTGAAACTCCTCAAGTCACAAGACAGCAGCCTCTGTTATTGAAAGCCATGTACTTGGATGAAAGTTAAAAGAAAATATCACAAGAATTTGCCCTGCAACCCTAGCATTTTATGTAATACCAATAACCTACAAGTGGTGCTGCTCATATGAGATATCAGAGTTGAAAACCAATCAAAAAGGCTATATTCCTGAAGTAACATGGTGATTACCCGTGTAGTATAATCAATTTTAATTACTGAGTAACAATTAATTGAAACATGTGTTTCTTTGATTCCTTAATTTAATGTTTTTTCTTTCTATTGCCTGCCTTCTGCTTTTCTTTGCCAGTGTTGATATATTTAATATTATTAGACACCTGGGTCTGTGTTCTGACAGTTCTGAATCAAAAGTTTCTGGGGATAGAGCCTAAGTGATTTTAGGCACACTGAAATCTAAGAACCAGATATGCGAAATAATTAATGATTTGGAATGCAAACCATTGAATTCTCTGACTTTTGCATTATCTTTGGTAAGTGGCTGGATTTTGGAAGAGATGGAAATTCTTGATAGAAAATAGATTTTGGTCAGCATCACAGAATTTGCCAAGATTTAATAGGTACTGTGGAGTGAGAACATTCAGGAGAGACAGGATATCTGAACTGTGTGACTATTCCTCCCTTTTTCGTTGCTGTTCTCTCCCTGGGATTCCCATCTCTTGCTTGGATTATTCTGTCTCTTTTAACCTCCACCCCAAACCTTATTTATACTGAACTTAACCTATTAAAAATGACCTGATTTGTGCTGGTGATGTTGCTCAGTGGTAGAGTGTACTTAGCATGCACTAGACCCTGGGTTTGATTCTCAGCACCAAAATAACAAGCAAACAACAATAAAAGCAGCCTGATAATTACAAAAGAACTTTTGAAACTAAGAAGAAAACAACCAGTGAAGAAACACTATAAAAATATGCTTCTGACATGGGGGCTTCTGCTCCTAAGAATCTTAATACAGGAACTATCTGTGACCATACCAGCTTGAACGTGCCCATTCTTATTTATCTTGGAAGCTAAAGAAGGGACTTTAGAAGGGACTGAAGAAGTTTATGGAGCTTCAGCTCTCTTTCTTCTAGCACTTGATGAGCTGGTATAATTTAGATGGCTGAACTTTGCCTCCTATCTTCATTACAAACATACCTTCTTATTTATTGCCACATTAAGGGCATCTACTGCCAAAGATAAGCACTGTCAGGCATTAAAGTGGTACAAACAGATATTCAGTAACTACTGAAGGTGGAGGAAAGAGCTCCATTCTGATTTGTGCAGAAGTAGTTTGAGTGTTTTAAAGGGCATTTATTCATTCAGAGCATCAATGGGCCATACTTTTGAGTATGGTTACTGATCATTTTAAATTTAGAATTCTTTGAAGCTGCTGGTTGATTCTCCTTGTCAGCATTTGGCAAATTACATTTAGATTCTAACAGAATTATTCTGTTTTGTTTTCATCAATGAAATTAGTTCTAAGTTTAGCCTGTGGGTTTTAAATACTTAACTTCCTATCTCTTCCTCTTGTTCTGTCCTCATCTTTTCATTCTGTTTATCTCTTCTTTGGACTCTCTCATGTGTTAGAATAAAGAGGCTAATATTAGATCTCAAGGCTTTTGCTGAGTTTGCCAACAGTGGTATTGACTGGGTTGTAATTTTTAAAAACCACGAGGACAGCTTTATTTTGGTTGAAGAGGACTTATAAATCCTTATAAGGTGCCTAAGCATCTTCCAGAACATAATGTGATTTGTCAGTTGTCACCCTTTGTGAACTGCAGATATCATTAATCATGAGACAGAAAAATTCCTATTTAAATGTTTGATCATTTGTCTTCAGAAAATGTGGTTTTCAACTTTTTTAGAATCACAAACCTTATAAGCAATAATGAGTTGGATTCCCATTGGCAGTACTGACCACTGGGGAATGTTCATGAATGAAATACAGGCTGACTTGACTTAGATTAGATGCTGGTAATATAGCCCTTGGGGCCTTTGAGTTGTGCATTAGCTTGCATGTTGATGTGCAGGAACCTGTAATGAAATATATTTCTGTTTGGTGCATTTCATGCAAAGGTTTAACCCTTTTTGTTGTGATAGGTGGATTTATTTTGCCATTGACCAAGCACTTGAATGAAAGAATAAAAATGGGTACTTCCACCTAGATAATTTAATTTTTTTTTTTAAATTATTTTATTTAAATGCGTTTCAAGTCATAGTACATAAACAGAGCTCAGTTTTTCCATTTCTCTGGTTGCAAACCAGATAGAGTCACACCATTTGTGTCTTTGTACATGCACCAAGGGTAGTAATGACCATCTCAGTCAACCATCATTACTATACCCATTCCCCTTTCCTTCCTCCCTCCTCCCCCCTGCCGCATCCAGAGTTCCTGCATTTCTCCTATGTTTCCCGTTCCCACCCCCCTTATGTATCCTCATCCACTAATCAGAAAGAACATTCGGCATTTGTTTTTTTGGGGACTGGCTTACTTCACTAAGCATAATGTTCTCCAATTCCATCCATTTTGCAAATGCCATAATTTTATTCTCTTCAATTGCTGAATAATATTCCATTGTGTATATGTACCACAGTTTCTTTATCCATTCATCTATTGAAGGACATCTGGGTTGCTTCCATAGTTTTGTAATTGTGAATTGTGCTGTTATAAACATTGAGGTGACTGCTTTATTGTAGTGTGCTGTTTTTAAATCTTTAGGGTATAGGCCAAGGAGTGGGATAGCTGGATCGAATGGTGGTTCCATTCCAAGATTTTTAAGAAATCTCCAAACTGCTTTCCAGATTGGTGGCACCAATTTGCAGTCCCACCAGCAATGTTTGAGTGTACCTTTTTCACCGCATTCTCGCCAGCACTTATTGTTGCTGGTATTTTGGATAGCTGCCATTCTGACTGGTGTGAGATGAAATCTGAGGGTAGTTTTGATGTGCATTTCTCTAATGGCTAGAGATAATGAAAATTTCTTCATATATATATTTATTGATTGTATATCTTCATCTGAGAGGTTTCTATTCAGCTCCTTAGCCCATTTATTGATTGGGTTGTTTGTTTTTTTGGTGTTAAGTTTTTTGAGTTCTTTATATATCCTGGAGATCAGTGCTCTCTCTGATGTGTGTGTGGCAAAAATTTGCTCCCAGAATGTAGGCTCTCTGTTCACCTCCTTGATAGTTTCTTTTGCTGAGAAGAAGCTTTTTAGTTTAAGTCCATCCCATTTATTGATTCTTGCTTTTATTTCTTGTGCTATAGGAGTCTTGTTGAGGAATTTGGGGCCTAATCCAACGTGATGGAGATTTGGGCCTACTTTCTCCTCAATTAGACGCCGGGTCTCTGGTCTAATTCCTAGGTCTTTGATCCACTTTGAGTTGAGTTTTGTGCATGGTGAGAGATAGGGGTTAAGTTTCATTTTACTGCAAATTGATTTCCAGTTTTCCCAGCACCATTTGTTGAAAAGGCTACCTTTTCTCCAATGAATGTTTTTGGCACCTTTGTCTAGTATGAGATATTTGTATTTATGTGCATTACTCTCTGTGACTTCTATTCTGTACCATTGGTCTACATATCTATTTTGGTGCCAGTACCATGTCATTTTTGTTACTATTGCTTTGTAGTAAAGTTTAAGGTCTGGTATTGTGATGCCTCCTGCTTCACTCTTCTTGCTCAGGATAGCTTTGGCTATTCTGGGTCTCTTATTTTTCCAAATGAATTTCATGATTGCCTTTTCTATTTCTAGAAGAAAAGACTCTGGGATTTTAATTGGGATTGCATTTAATCTGTATAGTGCTTTGGGTAGTATGGCCATTTTAATAATATTGATTCTGCCTATCCAGGAACATGGGAGGTCTTTCCATCTTCTAAGATCTTCTTCAATTTCTTTCTTTAGTGTCTTGTAATTTTCGTTGTGGAGGTCTTTCACCACTCTTGTTAGATTGATTCCCAAGTGTTTTATTTTTTTGGAGGCTATTGTGAATGGAGTGGTTTTTCTGAATTCTCTTTCAGAGGACTCATTGCTGATGTATAGAAATGCATTTGATTTATGGATATTTATTTTGTATCCTGCAACTTTGCTGAATTCATTTATTAGTTCTAGAAGTTTTCTGGTGGAACTTTTTGGATCCTCTAAGTATAGGATCATGTCGTCTGCAAATAATGATAGTTTGAGTTCTTCTTTTCCTATTCATATCCCTTTAATTTCCTTTGTCTGTCTGATTGCTCTGGCTAGAGTTTCAAGGACTATATTGAATAAGAGTGGTGAGAGAGG
>PVHX01022587.1:0-27412 GCA_004024805.1 Geosciurus inauris | reverse complement strand
GTTGCAGAGGATGTTTAGTTTCAGATAAGGAATGATACCTTGTAGGAACTGGACAGTATCACCAAAAGAACTACCCTGCTGGACTTCAGCATAGGCAACTGTATTTCCCAAGCAATCTTGAGCTCTGGCAAAGATTTGTCCAGGAAGATCTGACCAGTGGGGAAGCACTGATGTGTAACTGTTAGGTCTGGTCAGGGTCCAAAATGTCCAATTAGGGGGGCCCATCAGCAGCTGCAAAGCAGAGCTGCAAGCTAGATGCTAACGCCACCAGTAGACCCTATTTTATATTTTAACACCAGTGGCATTGAGTGCGTCCAGAATACTGTGCAGCCATCAGCTCTATCTGGTTTTAGAACATTGTCATGACCGCCAGTGGAAACCAAATACTCATGAAGCAGTCCCACTCTCTCTTCAGCCTTTGGCAAACCAGTGAATTTTCACAAAAAAAGAGCACATCAAGTCAGCTGGCTCCAGATCCAGTCATAGGACTCCATTGGCCCACAAGACCTTTTTCTTACAAGCCATTTTCCCTGCTAAGCTCACCGGCAGCATGACTTTTAATTCTGGGGACTGGTTCTGCCCACATTTCTGCTTTTTGCAAACTGAACCACAGAGAATCATGCACTTGAATGTCTGGCTTCTTCCAAATTATATTTGGAGATTCACTTTTACTATGGTGAACCTTATGATTCTTATACTTTTCCTTTCTGCATAGTATTCCACCAAGTGAACACCTCACAATTTATTTATTTTAGACATTTGCAGAGTTTCCAGTGCAGTGTTGTTATGTTGACCTTGTTTAGTGTGGAATTGCTAGGCCATCACGTATGCATATAATATGTTTTAATAGAGACTTCCAAACAATCTTACAGTGAGACTGTACTAATTTATACACCCACCAGCTATGTACACGAGTCCAATTAGTCTACATCTCTGCAGATGCTTCGTATCATCAGTCTTTGTATTTTAGTCATTATGCTGGCTAAATTGTGATAACTATCTTTAAGTTTTAATTTGCATTTTCTTGATGGGAAGTGAAATGTTCACATTGTTACATATTTCTTGGCCATTTGGATGTCACTGTGTAAAGTACCCGTTCAATTTCTTGCTTATTGTGCCATGTTTCTTTTTTTTTTTTTTTCTTACTGATTTTAGGAATTCTTCAAATATTATTTCCCTTGTTAGATATTTTCAATGTAATTATTGTCTTTTACTAAGTTTTCACTGTTCTGTGGTATTTTTTGACATGGTCTTTGAGCTTACAATTCTCTCTGTATATATCGATGTATACCATAAATAAAAGAATTGATACTATATGTGTATATAAAATATAAATATCACATAAAGAAACAACATTTTGGTATATGTATGTATATATATGGTATATATATGTGTGTGTATGTATATTGTGTATATATATATATATACATAATATACATATGCTATTAAGAAAGCTATTTACCTAATCTAAGGCATGAAAGTGATTTTTTTCTTGACCTGTTATATTAAGATTCACGATCCTGCATTCTCTAATTACTTTTTCTTTATGGTGTGAAGGAGGGATCAAGAATTGATGTTTCCATATTGATATCTGGAGGGCCCAGCACCATTTACTGGTTAGGCATGATGGCACCAATGCACCTGTTTATAGCCCTCTCACATGATTACCAGAGAATGTTATTGCTGTTTAAATTTTCTTTTTTTAACTTGAGATTTTTCCTGCAGTCTACTTGGTTAAGTTTATCAATATTTCACAGGTGCTTAACACACACACATTATTGTGTGACATCTCTGTCTTGTTCATGCCTGCCTGACACATGAGCCCTGACGGCCAGGCTCTGAGGTCTCCCTCTGACACCGTGTTTCCGTCCCTTGCCTGTTGCCTGTTGGTCCTGCAGAGTTATCACTATGGCTTCATTGTGGAGTGCAGCTTTTACCAGGATTCTTTTCCCTCTTTGTCTTATTTAACAACCTTTTCCTAGGGTCCAAGTTTATCAGGTATTATTTCCAACTCTATTTTTATTTAGCTGTGATTTCCTTGTTAGTCTTTCTGGATCCTTTTACTTAAAGCTTTGTAAACTGTCTATTAGAAATAGTATATTCTTGCATATGGGTTATTTTTCATCTATTGTATTAACTAAATTTACATATATATGTCTACTTTTATATACAGTTGTTTCTATGCTGCCAACAACTGTTGTTTATTAGTTCCTTCCATCCCTTATGTTTAGTTTGGTTCTTTTCTTCCCCTAATGATTCCTATTTGCAAATCAGGTCCCTTCACCCATGAAGAGAAATCATGACAACTTGGTTTTTATCCTCCAGATTTCTCTGATTCTGTGTGCATACTCACGTCACACCTGCATTTACCTGTAACTGTGTGCATGTCTGAATCTTTGCCCATATATCTCCCTACACCTGCTTCAGCACCAGTGTCTGCATTAGCTCCCGCACCCAGCACCCACACACCTGTGTGCTGAGCGTTGTGTCTTTTCAGTTTTTCCTCTCTGATGTCTCAAATATTTGGAGAATTTCAATGCTCTCAAAACAAGTTGTAAAAAGTCAAGTCTGCTTTTAAAAATTAGTTTTAATGGGATGATTGGTCGAAATGACTTAGTCTATTGTTATTGGCAAGTAGATGTTCATTTTATATTAATTTTTGTAAAATTAGATTGTGTATGAAAATCAGCTTTTTTGTCCCTCCCTGCTTGTTCATTTCTTATTTTTTTGTCTTTTAAAATATTATCTAGTTCTGAAACATATATGTATATGTTTATATATGCGTGTGTTGTGTATATATGTGTATACATGTGTGTATGTGTATATGTATATATATGTGTGTGTGTTTATGCCTCACCGCGTTCTTTTTAAATGTATTCTTGTACATTTTTAAAGTATTACTCTTCTTGTAAATACAATGCATAAATGCATACAGTAGTTTCCTCCTTATCTGCAGAGGATGTGTTCCAAAACCCCAAGTGGATTCCTGAAATTCCAGAGAGTACTGAAGCACCTACACACACACACACACACACACACATATGTGCAATAACTATTTTTTCCTATGCATACATATTAAAGGTAAAGTTTCACTTATAAATTAGGCATAGTTAAATATTAACAATAATTAGCAACGATTAATAAAATAGAAGGATTATCGTATAGCACTATACTGTAGTGAAAGTTATGTGACACTTAGGAATTATCTATTTCTGGAATTTTTCATTTATTATCTTCAAATTGTAGCTGATTGTAACTGAAACTGTGGAAAGTGAAACTGCAGATCAGGTAACTACTGTATACACATTTCTTTTTCTATTTGCTTATTAGAAAAAAAGCACTGTGGTATTGTGGAATAATAAAAAACATATATTTGGTCTTTGTCCTGGTTTCCTGGCATAGCACTTCTAAAACATATGTAACTTCCTGGATGATGGGGATGAGAATAGCATCATGGTTATTCACAACAAGGCCCTTTCAACAACCCTGGAGTTTAAGCTAAGGAGATGGCTCTTGGAGGGCCCCTGGATAGTTTTGGGATGGGAACTGGTTGCCAGAGGAACCCACTATGCCAAACTTCCTGGGAGGAGAGAGGGGCTGGACTCTCCAGTCAATCACCAATGGCCAAAAGATTCATCAGTCAGGCCTATGTAATGAAACTGCCATAGAAACCCTAGGCAATGAGGTGCAGAGAGCTTTGGGGTTGGTGAACACATCTATCTACCAAGACTGTGTCACACCCAAGCTCCACAGAACAGATCCTTGGGACCCTGCTGGACCAGACCCATGAACCCTTTCATCTGGCTCTTGTTTGCATCCTGAGTTATCCTTTATGGTCAACCAGCAAATGCCAGTAAAACGTTCTCCTGAGATGGGTGTGCCTCGACCCCACATTATCAAACACGAAGAGAGAATTGTGAGAACCAGGTCAGGCAGAGGCTGTGGGTAACCTGAGGACCTACTGCTTGCGAATGGCATCTGAAGTGAGGTTAGTCCTGTGAGACTGAGCTGAGGGGTCTGCACCAGCTCTGGGCAGTGTCCGAACTGAACTGAAGTGTCATAAACACCCAGTTTGGATCTATAGAAAATTGGACAATTGCTTGGTGTGGAAAACCCATACCCTTGATGCCACTTGTGCTAGGTGGACAGAAATCAGATTATAGTAGCACCATAATCACTTACTGACCTTCATTTATGTTCACCTAGTCCATCAAATTTGTAAATTTTACCTGGAGTGTCTTGGTTTATCTAGGATACTCTCATATCAACAGCAAGAAAAATTAGTTTCACTCTTGTATCTCAATGCTCATACAAACTCTATAAATTTTTGTCTTGTATTTATTAGAACTGCTTAATGTTGAAAAATGATGGGTGCTAGGAGATTATAAATCAATTTTGAATGAATATTTGGGATACTATCTTGGCGTTTAGAAAGTGCTATTATCATCTTCACTTAGATTTTTCCAAGTCTCAGTGCTCATGTTTTATTTAGAATTTTTATAGCTGTATTTGTAATTTTTCTGTCCTACCTTTTTATTTTAGGATTATAGTTATGCTGACTTTTAAAAATGAATTAGAAGCCTCCTTTCCTTTCCTGTGTCTTGATTGTGCAAATATCCACAAGATGAGCTGAAATCCATGGGCCTCATCCTTTGTTAAGGGAAGTTCTCTTCATTTTTCTTTACTTTTCTTTCTTTCTTTTTGGTACCAGGAATTGAACCCAGGGCTGCTTTACCACTGAGCCACATCCTCAGCCCTTTTTATTTTTTATTTAGAAACAGGATCTTGCTGAGTTGCTTAGGGCCTCCCTGAGTTCCTAAGGCTGGCTTTGAACTGGCAATCCTCCTGCTTCAGCCTCCCAAGCTGCTGGGATTACAGGTGTGCATGGCTGCGCCTGGCTCTTTGTTTTCCTTCAATAGATTGGTCTTCCTTTTGGTTCACTTTGGGCATTTTATATTTTCATAGTAAGTCATCTCTTTTCTCAAAATTTCAACACTTATTGCAAAATATTACCTGTAGGGAAAAAAATTCATTTATGATTTTTTCCGACCACCTTTTTCCTCCCACCCACTTTTCAAGATGAGGCCTCTTGTGACGGATATTGTCATCTTTGACTGACGTTCTTTCTTGTCCATTTGGCTCATGCAGGGTTAGCCGCTCCTACTCAGCTTTATAAAATCCTTTTTTAAAGGACAAATAATCCTATTTTGCAATAGTGATGTAACATATATTGTGTCTTAATATATCACCTTATTTTAAGCCCCTTTTTTCCCTATTTTTTGCTATGTGGCCGATCTTTCTTTTTCAGTGTTGTTTTATGTATGAGGACGTGTGCATGTGGGTTTGCCTGTTGGTAATTTGGAAGTCATATATTCTGCTTTTGGTTTTCGTAGTCATTCTTTTTAAATTCTTTATGATATACTTAACCCTCTGTTTCTGAATTTAGCACTCTTACAGAGCATCTGTTGACTCTGTTATGACTAAGAGAAAATTGCCGCTCTTTCACTTCCTCTCTCCTCCCCCTCCACCTCCAGACTTTTCTTGGTTTGAACCTTATTTTTGTTCTGGTGGTAGTTCCCTTGCAGCTCCAAGGAATACTCATAAGGCTCCTTCTGGGCTCCACTCCTCACTGCCATGACAGATGAGGAAATGAAAGTTCCTGTATTTTCTGTTTCTTCCCTGCTTCTTGCTTGTTTTATATGGGTTCTCATTGCTTCATATGAGAAACAGAAAGTTCAATGGTCCCTTATCAGAATACAGTATTTAAGCTTAAATGTAAAAATCGGGATGTAAAAAAGGTAGTTGTAGGGGAAACAGAGCAGAAGGGGAAGCTACACAATAGCTCCAGAGCCTGTGGAGGTGGCAGATCCAAAGTCCATGTACCCAACAGCCTGTTGACAAATGAGGAAGGGATCAGCCTGACCAACCTGTAGGAACCTCTGTTAAGAAAGAGTAATTTTGCCAGGTGCAGTGGCACATACCTGTAGTCCCATCACTTTGGGAGGCTGAGACAGGAGAATCGCGAGTTCAAAGCCAGCCTCAGCAATGGCGAGGCGCTAAGCAATTCAGTGAGACCCTGTCTCTACATAAAACACAAATAGGGCTGGGTATGTGGCTCAGTGGTCGAGTGCCCCTGAATTCAATCCCCAAGACCAAAAATAAAAAGAAAAGAAAAGAAAAGAAAGGGTAACTTAGGTAAAAAAGTAAAAGCTGTGTACGCATCAGAATGCATGATGCAACCCAAGAAGGCCTTCCTGCCACAGAAGAACAAGGAAGCAAGGAAGGTGGGGACAACTGAAGGTACATAGGAGGCAGTAAAACCTAGGTGACATTTGGAAAGCCTGTGCACCCCAAAGTACTCAGCCAAAGAAAAACTGGGAGAGGGACCCTGGACACTAGGGGATAAGATGCTGGTTGTGACCATTCTGAGCCCCAAGCACTCCGCCAATCTTGCAAGACCATCATTAAAGTCTCAGTTTTTTTTCTTGCTCTACCTCTCGTCTCTGAGCCCACTCTTTGGGTCTGGGCAGGTGTGTTTTTCCAGACGAGTGTGTTTCTCACATTCAGATTTTAAAAACGTACCTTCTGGAACTAAGTTGCCCTCTGAAATTTTGTCTTCGTTTTATATTTAAATGTTTTCCTGGATGCTGATACTCCTGTAACCATCTAGGGGTGCTGGGTTCTCTGTCTCCATTCAGCAAAGCACACAGAGGAATGAAGAAGCAGGTTTATTGAAAAGAGACAGAGATACAGAGAGAGACTTCTCTAGAGAGACGGGGCCCTGGAGCTGGGAATCTGGTAGGGTGTTTGGGCCTGTTCTTTTTGTGGTCTCTGGAGTTTTCTCCTTTCCTTATCTCTTCCCTGGATCACACACTCCACACTATTATTGATTTCTGCCCACTCTGTCCATGCATCTGTTTTAGTTTTTCTATCGTGTTCCCCATTCAGGAGCATGAGTACAAAAGTGTCTGTCTGATTGGGTTCCCCACTTGTGTCCCCAAGCACTTTCATTAAGCAGGAAGTTGACCTCATCAGAAGAAGCCCCTGCCCATGTTTCTCTGTTCTGGCCCCGCCCCCAACCTGCTCACTGGCCATCTTGCCCTGGCTGCCTAAGGCCTTCTGTATCTTCCTCACTTTGACAGGCAGTTTTTCTATCACTTGAATATCCACATTCAAGCTTCTTTTCTTTTTTGCAAATGACACACAATGGTAGTTGCTATGGTTTGAATGTGTGTCACCCCTGCCCCAGTAACAAAGTTTATAGCTTGATTCCTCCATGGTGAGGGTGTTAGAAATTGGCCTTTGGGGGATGATTAGATTATGAGGGTAAAGCCCTTGTGGATGGAAATACTTTTCTTTGAAAGGAGGTCCCAGAGAACTGCCTCAGCTTCTCACTGAGTACACAGAGAGAAGGCACCATTTAAGAACAAGAGAACCCTCACCAGATGGCAAATCTGCCAGTGCCTCCATTTGGGGCCTCCAGCCTCCACAACTGTGAACAACAAACATCGGTTGTAAACCACCGGGTCTGTGGTATTTTGTTATGGCAGCCTGAATGGCCCAAGAGTACCACACTCCTGAATCACTTCCTGTGTGAGCTGCTCCACCTCATTACTTAGCTTTGAATCACAGCTGGCCAGCACTGGAAGTCCTGTGTCCCCACTCCTGTCCTGCAGCATCTGCAGCTTATAACCTGGGACTTCGCTGATTTCTTGGGCTGAGTGGGTCCAGGCTGTAATTTTGTCCCCGCCATTGCCAGTGATTTGTTTTGGCTTAAGATGTCTGCATAAGTTGTTTTTTAGAATTAAATTTAAAAACAAGTCCCTAACTTTGAAGATGATTTTATGTAGGTTAAAGGGAGATTGTGGTTTACGCTCTAGATTGGCAGACTCAGTTATTCCTGATGTTTAGGAAAACCCTTCTATTATATTTTGAATACACTCCCCTTTCCTCTATAGGATTCCAAGGCACTGACCACACAGATGTTTTTTTGTATTGGATGTGCCTGCTCATCATCAATATTGTCTCCTCTTAAATGCCTTCTTTTGCTTCCCTTCTTCCTTCTGCATTTGTAAGGAAGGCGTCAAGCCTTTCGGCTCATGAGTGATTTGATATTATAGTGAATTTATTATATTCCTTGCAAATACATTGATCAAGTACATGCTGGAGATGTTTGGATTCAAATTCTTGATCTCAGATGATTTTTCTTTCTGGACTGGATCTTTATGTTTTATATTGTACTTTTTCTACTTTCCCCTCTTTCTTAATTTTTTTTCTTTTTAAAATCATTGAAACATTCATTCGTTTGTGTTGCCCAATGTCTGTGGAAACAAACTATTGTTTCCATGTTGCTCATGCTTAAAGTGAGTCATTCAATCTGGGAAATCTGTCCATCCTGATGCAGTGTAGGTAGATGTTCCTGGATGCCTCACCTCATTCAGCTCTAGGGCTTCCTGCAGGCTGCGCTGGGCTCCCTTTGAGATTTCTGCTCCAGGAGGGTGCAGGTGGGTCTGAGGCATGCCACCAACTTCGCTTTAGCACTTCTCTTTTGGTCCAGGATACCTTTGGCTTCTGACAGTTCTTCTAATGCCTTCTCTGAGGAGACAGGGGCCGCTGATCTCCTTGGAGCAGAGAACTGGATGGACTTATGGAAGCAGGCAGGCACTGAGCTGTGCCCAGAGTCTGATGGGTTGATTTGGTTCTTTTATTGTTCTCTTCTTTCATTCCCTGAAGACTTAATCTTCAGGTATATTTTCTCCTTGACTAATTGCTACTTAATTGTAGGACATAACTATCCCTGCCTTTGTGATCTTTCTGCTTTGACTCCTCCACCCTGGTGGGCAATGGTGGATATTGGGGGATATTTCCTTTGGATGGACATTTTCCAGGGAGCGCTCAGTCCTGTCCAAGTCATACCTACAGGGCTTTCCTCCGTGGTGGAGTTGTTTATGACTTCTTACCTCCCCTCTATAATGGTTCCTTCAAATGCAGGTAAGACATTGTGCCAACCAAAGGGAATTCCTAGAAAGTTCTCACTTTATCCGTGGTGGCACAGTAGCCCTTTTCTTTGTTAGAGGGCTGTTGTTAGGATTATTTGTCATTTTTTTTTTGTTTTAGGTATCGTGGGAGGCAGGCTTTCATTTCTCATTTCAGTGATCTCAAAATAAGTCCCTAAATTTGGTTTTCAGGTGTCACAAGATGACCCTCTCTTCTCCTGTGAATTTAGGCATTCTGAGATGGCAGCTTTCCTCTGTGCAGACAATGGGACTTTAGACTACTGGGACTTGCTACAAAGTGCCATCTCAGATCACTGCCCATCACACACCTGTCACAAGCACAAGTACTTTGGGAGAGACCACTGAATACATTTATTATTTTTCAACCTGTGGTGTTGTTAAAAATGTCAAAAAAATTAAAGTGCTTAAATGATCTATTTTACGAGGTAATAATAAAATTGAGGTCTCTTTGGAAAGATGAATAAAATGACACAGATTCTGGAAATGTTGCTTAGGAGAATAAAGAAACCACCAGCCCAAGTCTCTGAAAAGGCCAGTAGATCAATTGACACATGTGAATGACCAGGAATAAATGAGAGGTGGGGACTGTAAGGAATTGCTACACCCAGTGTTCATAATAAAATCCTTTAAGTCGGGTGCGGTGGCGCACGCCTGTAATCCCAGCAGCTCGGGAGGCTGAGGCAGGAGGATCGTGAGTTCAAAGCCAGCCTCAGCAAAAGCAAGGCGCCAAGCAACTCAGCAAGAACTTGTCTCTAAATAAAAAATAAGGCTAAGGATGTGGCTCCGTGGTTGAGTTCCCCTGAGTTCAATCCCCAGTAACCCCCCAATAAATAAATAAAATCCTTTATAATCATTCCTTGGTGTCCGCAGAGGACTGGTTCCAGAACCTTCCACAGATACCAAAGTGTGCACCTGCTCAAGTCCCTTATATAATGTAGTATTATTTGTGTAGAACCTATACACATCCTCCTATATACTTTAAACCATCTCTAGATTACTTATGAAACATAAGACGATATACATGTTAGGTAAATAGTTGCTATGCTATAACTTAGGGAATAATTAGAGGGAAAAAGTCTGTACGTGTTTAATGCAGATGCGATTTTTTCTGAATAGTTTCAACCAGCAGTTGATTCTATAGACAGATGTGGAACCCAAGGGTATGGTGGGCTTACTGCATAATCAATCACCAGCGTGGGTATTTGAGGAGAGAAGGAGCCCAGCCTCCACAATCTTTCACTTAATAGTTTTGACAATGCACTTAGTTGCTTATAACCAGCTAGATAATGATATCATATATTATACCCATGCATTTCTAAGCACAAATTTACTAAAAAAGAAATAAAAACGCTTACCCATAAATCATTCTCTTAAGCTTTGTATCTACTAATTATTTTCTAATCAATAGCTAATTTTCTAGCTGATTCTGGGGAAAGGCAATATTTTCCGCTTTGTTTTGAAAATAATATCAGGGATGATTCAAGGTTCTGGAAATGATATATGGAGAGGATTCTGGCTGTAGTTTTTTCCCAGTTGATGTCCCTGCACTTACCTTGTCACCAATGAGACTGCTAATATGGCCAAAGTTATCCCTTGTCCACAAGGGATATTCCTGTCATAGAACCCCGTAACGACCTTCTATGGCTCTATGAACAGATGGGCAAATTAATTCTAAACTAGTGTGGTAGGTGGGTCTAGAGGGATAAAAGTAAAGGATTTTCTTCAGAAGATGTCTGTGAACCTGAAACCTCTGAGTTGCCAGCTGGTTCTGTCCTCTACTGTGGATTCTGCTTGACATGACTGCAGCCATCTTGAGTCATAACACCAGAGTAACCCTGGTTGTATTTTCCCCACAGTTTCTCAGTATAGTATAAACACAGAAAGCCATTACAGTGGTACATGGAGCTTTAGGACAAGACCCTGGTGTCGAGAAAGTGCCTAAAGTCTTTCATGCTAAGCTTGAAGTACACTCTGGCTTCAATAAAATCACTTTTGTCCTAACCATATATATGCCCCTCCTTCTGACTTAAATCACAAGGATTCAAATGGTCTGGCTGCTGTTCAGGACCATGATTCTGTCATTAAGTCCCTAATAAATTGTACTCCATACAATTCTTTACCTTTCTTCAATCTCATGGCTCCTTGGGGCCACTGCCATACCATGAGCGCAGATTGCTCAGCAATACCTCTGTCAACAAAATGTCCTAAAAGATCTGTTATCCTTGATGAAATGTTTATAGTGGGCTTCAGTTATTCATGTTCATCATTTCATTTATCCCAAACCAGAAAAAAAAAAGGGTTGTGATTGTTGCTGCACCCAGGGCACCTGAGGTTGAGGCATGGAGAGCTCATTCTGTCCTTTGTTCTGTGCCAGAGACAGGGTGTTGTTAACTGTGTGTCTCTAAAACCCACCTGGGCTGAACACGAATTTGATCCTGACATGCAAATATTGGTTTGATGAAGAAAATAGCTGGTAAGAAGCAGAACTGCTGTACAAATCCAGAACAGTCTGATTCCTAAACTGGTGATCCAAAACCACTGTGACAGTGCTTTGGATACTGCTCATGGATTATTTTGTAAGCATCTTTCTTTCAGGCCCCAATCTTGAACCATGACAGTTCATCAAGGCAATATTAATATAATTGATCTGGACTTCTGGTTCCAGGAAAATTATGAGGTTATTTCTAGAAAACATTCATAAATGAGTTAGTTATATCCTGTCTTTAATCAAATATATATTTATATTTAAGGCTTCTTTACAAACTACTTTAAACTGAGGACTGCCCATGCTCAGTTTTCAAACAGACTCTAAAAAGTGCATTTTATCCTGTTTGCAAAAACCTATTCCTGTCATGGACAAATAGAGAGTGAGATCACTACACCATGTGCAAAGCATAGAAGGTCAGATACTGCCATGGTGGAGCATACACTAGTGCCCCCTTCTCTGTGGGAGATACATTCTAAGACTCTTCCTAGATGCCTGGAACTTTGAGTAGTACCAAACCCTGTAGATTAGATACTTTTCCCCCATACATACACGCTTATGATTAAGTTTAATTTATAGATCAGGCACAATAAGAGTTTGGCAACAATAACTAATAATAAAATAGGAAAGTTATAACAAAATTCTGTGATAACAATTATATAAATGTTCTCTTTCTCTCTCTCTCTCTCTCTTTCTTTCTCAGAGTTACTTGAACACAAGCTGTGTGGAATCTCCACAGTCCATACGAAGGCTGCCAAGTAACTAACATGCAGGTGGTGTGTTTGGTATGGATACCAGGGATGAAGGAAGGATTCGTGTCCCCAGTGAGATGGAACAGTCTGGCAAGAGATTTCATCACACTGCTTGGAACAGCATGCAATTTTAAACTTACAACTTTTAAAATTTCTATCATTTTCTATGCAATATTTTCAGAACATGGAGACCACAAGTAACCAACATCATGGAGAGTGAAGCGAGGATAGGGGAAGCTACCTCCCATGAGTGTGAACATAGATAGGAAGAGAAGCAGTACATATTTATGGGGTACTATAAGGAACATAAGCCATAGACATGCCTGGGACTCACTAAGTTGCTGGCCATAAGGAACAGCAGCCATTGACATGCTTAGTCATGCCTGCTTGCAATTAATAAGGGGCTGTAAGGAGCACTAGCCATGGGCATGCTTAGCAATGACTGGTCACAATTGAGAGGGAGCTCAGCTCCATGCACATATGCAAAGAATATGCCCAAGTTGCAATTACATCATCTCACTGGACATAACAAATGGACATTGATTTTCACCCAGTGTAACCAATCACCAATGTACACCACCAACTTGGAACTATATTTAAACTGCTTGTCCTGCCACATTAGGGGCTTTTGTTCCAAGGACATCAGTGAGACTGGCTGCCTTGCTGTCTGTCCCTGGATCAACTCCACCATTCCCTGACATCCAGCCATTGCCTGAAGAGAACCACTGGACAAAGACAACATCTGCTCTTTGGCTAAGAGAAGTCACATGGCACAGGAGGTATTTGGGAGCTTGTAGTTGCCCTAGGATTATGTGATTTGCTTGTAGTGTTTAGCTGCCCTAGGATTGTGTGACTTGCTTATAGTGTTTAATTAGTGTGCATTGAATGCTAGTCAGGGGGCTCCAGCACACCCAACACATTTTGCATTAATTGTTTATATTTGATGATTGGTGTGATTGAATATATGCTTGCACTTAAAGACAATCCGCCTCTGAGTAATTATTAATAGCACCACTGGTGACAGGTACTTAATATATAAAGCACATGTAGTACTGCATACTCCTGAGATTTTAAACTAGTCATTCCTCTGTGATACCTACCGTGTCCCCATGTGCTCTCAGCAAGGAACACAAATACCATCCAGAGCTGATCATGGCTTAAATGGCAGTGACAGCTCTGAGCAGGCGTCCTTGTCCTTGCATCTCACAGATGGAGTGAGGGGGTGTGTGTCGGCTCCAGGCATCTTCCATCTGTTGGGCCCCCTGATTCAAATTTCAACTTCGGTCATTGTGATTACATCATTTGATCAGGAAGACTGATGCTCCAGAGAGAAGGGGAGAGAAGAAAAAGCAGAGAGCGAGCATGGTTACCGCACAACCCAGGATCCAGAAACTGGCCCTGCCACCCTCCCTGCTCCCCGATTCTCTCCCTTTGCATTTTGTTTTGTTTGAATGGGTTGGATAAACACATGATTCTAGCACCATCGTTTGACCTGTGCATCTTTGGTTTTGTGCTTTGGGACAGGCTGCCTAGTGGGTACATAAAAGCTCCCGTCGCATCTATTTAATTTCTTATACAGGAAACCTTGGTATTTTCTCCATCCTTTTCAGATGTACCAAATTAAATTATAGATGGCCCTCTGTATCCATGGGTTCTGCATCTGTAGATTCAACCAACTATGGATCAAAAATTTTAAAAAATTGTGCCTGTACCGAGCATGATCAGATTTTTTTCTTGTTATTCTTCCTTACACAATACAGTCTAACAACTCTTCCTAAGTCATTTGCACTATTAGGTATTATGACAGATGTGCAGATGATTTAAAGTATATGTGCATGGGGTATGTACAAATCCTAGTCCATTTTATGTAAGGGACTTGAGCCTCTGTGGATTTGGGTATTCCAGGAGGCCCCAGGAACCAGTCCTCTTCAGATACCAAGGGATGACTATGGTCTCTTTCTCTTGAGCATCAATGAACCAATGACAATGGAATATTACTTCTTTCTCTCCCTGCAAACAGACATCATGACTTTAGTTGTAAAATTGTTGGTTGAGCTTGTCACATGCAGTAGATATGCTGGATTCTGAAAATGAACAAGGCAGATTTCCCAGATCTTATGGTCAAATGGTGGAGAAAGCTCAGATCTCCTTCCCTTCCTTGAGATAAACTCCACACTCTCCTGTGATATTCTGATCCGGTTCCCTCTGACCTGACTTCACATTCTGCTGCTCTGAATCTCTCTCACTGCCCACACCCACAGTCCTCTTTTCCTTCCTTCCTCTCCTTGCCCAAGCTCTTTGCGGTGCTCTGAGTAGGAGCATCCCAGGACTCACACCTTGATTCTTCAGGTCACCTCAAGAGGTCATTTCCCAAGAGTGCAATGAAAAAGATAGTCCCATTTCGAAGGTTTTTCTGTATCTCTGCTTTTCTCTTTGAACAGAATGGTTTGCCATCTGAGATTACAATAAGTACTTCATCTGTTTACTTGCTTTTCTCTATCTTCTACATAGTTACCTTCTTGGGGCAGGTACTTTGTCTTGTAGTCCCAGTCCTGGAATGACTCATAAAGGAAGCACTTGATATTGACTTGATAAATGAATTAAATAAATGAAAATATCTATTTTCTATAAAATATTTATTATCTATCTATTTTCTGTTGCTAAAACAGAATAGCCAGGACTGGGTAATTTATAAAGAAAAGAGGTTTATTCTGGCTTATATTTCTGGAGGCTGGGAAGTTCAAAGTTGGGCAATCACAGATGATGAGAATCTTGTGCTGCTTTGGTGAAAAAGTTGAAGGAGTAACAGGAGACTTGGGGTAGGAAAGCCAAATGCAAGAGGCTGCCTGGTTGTATAAAATCTTCTCTTAGGGTAACTAATCCATCCCTACAAGAAGAGCATTGATCTCTCTTAATGACCTAATCACCTCGAAAAGGCCCGCCACCTCTTATGTTTAAAGGCTATGTTGAGGACTAAATTTCAATGTAAGTTTTGGATGGGACAAACCACATCCAGACCATGGCAGTGACTTTTAGAAATTCATTTGACTGCAGTTTCAGAAAACACATTCATAGACACCAAAACAATTGAGGGTTTATGTTTTCATAAAATAAAAGCTTAAGGATAGGTTTTTGTTTGTGGACCAGATTATGTAAGTTCTGATATCTCTGGAGATTTCTGATTTGTAATCAGAAATGATGCAACTTCTGATTGTTCAGCTTTTCTCTGTGATCTCAACCTAGGTAGTTGTACCTGTTATCCATTTCTGCATGATAAGCCACTTTAAGAGTTAATGACTTCACACAGCAATTTATTATTCTATTTCTTTTTAATAACTTTTTTATTTGTTCTGATTAGTTATACATGAAAGTAGAGTGCATTTTGATACATCATACTTAAATGGAGTATAATTTCTCATTCTCCTGATTGTTCATGATGTAGAATCACACCAGTTGTGTAGTCATATATGCACATAGGGTAATAATGTCCAAACCATTCTACTATCGTTCCTACCCTTTTGCCCCCTCCCCTCTCTTCACTTCCCTACATGTAATCCAAAGTAACTCTATTCTTCCCTAGGCATCCATCCCCCATTGTATTCTATTTCTTTTTTGGGGGGCGGGGGTTGAATTCAGTGAGGCTGCTTTCCCTTGGAATCTCTTAACCAGTGCAGTACTTAGAAGTAATGTATTTAATATAAGAAGACACAACTAAGGGAGTTCAAAGGCCAGCTCAAGTCCTTTGATATGTTGCAAAAGCATAATTTATGGTATATAATTATAAAATATCTTGTCTTTTAAAATTTATCTTCTGGAACAAGTTTCTCTCCTGCCTTTGAGGAAAACATGTGCGAGTCCGTAAATTTGTTCTTTCTTGGGTAACATGAAATCTTTTAATTAATAATTAACATTGTCAGTATCATGTAACTATAAGCACTGGTGCTGCTGTTGATGGAACAATTTACATCTTTCCATGAAAGAGAAAGGCTTTATTCTCTCTGCACTAATTTGGAGTTTCTACTGCTCTGGAAATGCAGAAAAGAAAGAAAAGTTTTACCTAATTGATATTATTGTAATTGGGCTCCAGCTCTCTGGGAGATGTTTTAAACTAATTGCATCCCTCATAATTGTTTTTAATGGTTCTTCAAATCAGCATGTTTGCTATATAACAAAACATCCAAGAATTTAATGGTTTAAAGTAACCATGATTGAATATATCTTGTGACTGTGTGTGTCAGCAACTTGGGCAATACTCAACTTGGTGATTCTGCAGCTCATGTGGCATGGATTGTGGCCAATCTTTATTTGCCACATCACTGATGGTCTACCTGAAGCAGTGTCTGAGTCAGTTTAGTGCGGCTATAACAAAATACCTGAGCCTGGATACACTGATAAAGAAAAGAAGTTTATTTCATTCATGGTTTTGGAAGCTGAAAATTCAAGATCAGGTGGCCCCAGCTGTTTGGTTACTCTTAAGGGCTTTCTGGCTACATTACAAAAACATGATGGGTGGCCTTTAATGACAGGAACATGCCAATGAGAGATCGTATGGTGAAGAAGGAAACAGGAGAGCAAGTCAAGGAAGCCAAATCCATTCCATAATAGTCCACAGTCCAGCAACCAACCCAGTCCTGGGATATCTAACTCACTCTTGAAAGACTGGCATTAATCTCTTCTGAGGGTGGAAGAGCTAAATGAAGACCAGTGACCTAAACATTTACAACCAGGCCCCTCCTCTTAAAGGTTCCACAACCTCTCCATATTGCCACACTGAGGACCAAGGTCCAACACATGAGCCTTTGGGGGACATGCTTACACCCTAGTCCAACCATAGCAGGTGGCCTCTCACTTGCAGTTCTTGGCTTGAGAAATGCACTCTGCTTCAGCTGATCGGTCGGTCACTCTTCCCCAGGCACCAGACATCCTGCAGAACCTCCCTGCTGAAATCCAACTGCTTTCTGCTGTACCTGGTGAGCAGCACCCGTGACAACACGAGGTGACCCCTCACATAGCACATTGGTTCCTCGGAAATACTCATGCCCTGACTCCTCCCCCAAGGCGACCATTCCCCTTTGCCTTCTCAGTGGTCACCCTCTAGGCCTTCTCTGACTCTTCCTATTTAAGAGAGTCAAGGTACAAATGACAAGGAATATTTAGGCTGAAGGGAAGGGGTAGGGGCGACTCCCAGTCTTCCTCCTGGAAGGAGCAGGGGGACGCTCGGCCTTGGCATATCGTTTCTCTCCTGTCTCAGCCTAGCCATCTTCTTTCAGAGGTAGAAGTGGTGAGCTCAGGCTAGACACATTTGGTTCCTATCATACCAACTTTGCAGCTCATCTATCTATCCAGCTTTAAAATGATGTATCTATTGCTTTTATGCCTTTTCAAAAGCAAAGATTCCCATTGAGTTTTTATTAGTTTTTTTTAATTATGTGTATGATCATTTTAATAAAATTAGAACTAATAAGAAAATGGTGTAGCTTTGTTGGATAGTCACGGTTTCATGAAGGCAGGGACATTTGAGCTACATAAACACATAGCACTTTTTATAACCTCCTAAGCTAGTACTTAACACTTAAGGTGGGTGGAGCACTCTGCATGTTCTATAAATACACAGTGCAAGGTACCTTTCAGATAAAGACTTTGGAACAAGACATACTGAGATTGAATTATTGTGTCTAACGCTACCAGCTTCGTGATCTCAGATCTTGTCCTTTAACTTTCTCTGCAATGTATGTGAACTTTTCTCATATGCAAAATTGGAAAAAATAATGTACAGTAAGATTTAAATAAAACAGACATACAAAAAAATCTTACAGTAGTTGACACTTTCTCTTAAACGGGGAAGTAATAATTATGAGCCATCATATTGGATTCACTTTTTATCCACTAACAGTGAGAAACTACATTACCTATCTTTTTCAGAAAACCAGAGATGTCTCAGAAAACTGCGAGATGTCATTCCATCGTATTTCACGTGAAACCTCATCGTTGCTGAATTACCTTGCACACTTAATTAGATGTTTTGTGTTGAGTTGCCCCATCTGTCCATCAAACTCCTTGCGTTTATATTTTAATTGTATCATTTTGGTAGTCAAGTGTTTGAGGAGAGCTCATCCATGGGAGAAACGGTGCAGTTTTTGAACATTCAAAGGTCACATTAGCAAAGTGAGTTCAAACTGTTTAGTTTTCCAAATCTTACAGCCAAAAAAAAAATCATAATTCTTCATAATATTGTGACTCATCATGGTTCACCCAGTGCAAGAAGCAACGAAGACTTGTGTAATTCAAACCAGCAGCAATTTTCCCTCCAGTGACTCTAAGTCCATCTAAAAGGACACACTGAGTCCACAGTGTGTGAAGTCACCTTGTAGTGTGACTATGGCTGCTCTATATTACAAAGAAAAACAGCCCATGTAGGGCTCAGGGGAGCCTGGGATCACAAACACCTTTAAGTCCAAATTATGAATCATTTATTCATCTTTTGAAAATTTCACCAATGGGTAGATTCACTAGTCAAAAGAGATTGGCAGCAGCATGTCTTGGTGTAAAGGGCTTGGGCTGAAAGCACGCAGATCTGAATCTTAATCTCAGCTCTATAATACATTAGTGTGAAATTACAACAGAACCTGATTTTTCTCTTCTGAGCCTCAACTTCCTTTACTATAAATTGAGTCACTAATTACTTATGGCATGATCAGAGGGTTGTGTATCTCAGTGACTTCCATCAGAGGTAATTCCAGCTCTGAGCAGAAGCTTGGAAATTGACTAGAGAATGACACATACCCAACGACATCAAGAACCCTTCAAAATCTGGCAAAGATTTTTCTATGCCCTAGAAAACCATCCTCTGTCCAAATTACTGTGAAATGTTCTAGTGGAAATAATGGAGCTGAAACAGTAAGTTTGGATTCTTGCCCCAATTCATATATAAATGTGATGTTTTGACATGATTACAACATGCTGAACTTTCCAAAAATGAATCTACCATAAAAGTTAAGGGGAAGATTGTTCTGCTAGGTACTTAGAGTAGTTTATTATTTTGGAAGAGCTCTCTGCACTGAGAATGTTATTGCTGGTATTGGAGTCATCAATAAATTCCATTTTATTACTCTGCATTTGTAGATGTCATGTTACAGTGATTCTATGTAAGTATATAAATATGCAAATTTAGTCCTTATTTAAAAATGTCAAATAGAAGGATAAAATGCCAAATAATGTTCAGTTCTATATTTAATACTGATAGCATACCAGTATTTGCCCTTCAAAAACAAAGTAAGTATATAAACTAGGCAAATATTTCTCTCCAAAAAATGCCCAGATAGAAATGTCATATATGTATTATTCTTCTAAGATATCAATAAATTATTTGAAAAAGGTAATAACACAATTAGACATGTTGAAGCACATCGAGATTCAAAAGAAAAATATTTTATTACCTCTTGGATAAAATTGATACAAAAATAAAGTAAAATGTGGTAAACTATGTAGTATAGAGAAAAATGACCCTATTTTCTGAGGAATTATTTTCAAAAAGATGGGAAGAATTCCAAGATAAGGGATTTTTTCCACTTCCCTGAGCAATGCTGATGTTTGAGAAGAATTTGGGGGTAGAAAACATTTGAAATAGAACTCTAGAATGACTTGCTGGTAAGTAAATCTTCTGTATAGGTAAATAAATATCTCAGGTGGTAGTGAAGTTTTACAGCTTGCATATATTAAGTTTGTAAGAAATGAAAAGTCACAGAAGAAATATTTTAAAAATCACTGGTGATGGATATAAAAAGTTTCCATTTCCTGAAACTTACTATTTATAAAAATAGTCATTTCCCAGTGTCTCTGCCTCAGCTGCAGAGGGAGCTGCAGGAGGACTTTTAAAAAGCTACAGCAAGTGTTTTAGCAATTGTTTGCCCTGTGCTCAATGATACTCAGGTGCCGAGAATTGTAGTGAAAAGGTCAAAAAAGGCTTCTGTTGTCAGCCTTCCAATGGCGTGAAGGGTGCTCCCTTGGAGGACTGTTCCAGAAACTGTGCAGTGATACCAAAGAAATGTTTGAAAACCTTGTCCTGTAGAGCAAAGGAAGTCGCTACTTCTGATGGACCCAGTCTAATTCTGTTTTAAGCTTGGGAGCCATCTCGTCCCGAGGTCATAAAAAAGAGTTCATTTTTGTTCAGTTTGTTAGGAATTCTTGCTCATTCCTTGAACCCCTCAGCATCTGGCTTTTTGAGTAGATAGCTTTGACTGGGTAATCACTCTCCCTAAAAATCTCAATGACACCTCCTAAATGCCAAGGATAAAGTCTGAGTTTACTCCCTACCTAGAAATTTTAAACTATAAGTTCATTAATTTGCTATCTGCTTCTATATGATGCTGGCCAAAATCCGACTTTTATAAATTTTTACTATATAAAAACCTCTCTGCTCTAGGACCAGGCTACTGATCTCTGGCCCTGTTTGCAGAGAGAGACAGACACTGTACAGCTACTGTGCACACAATAGAAGCTTGCTTAATTTGATTTAAAATTGGAGTCGGTGGTTCTTTCTTTGCGTCCTGGGTTCAACACTTTAAGGAGAATGAATTTAAAAAGATCTTGTTTATTTTTTCATGCTATTGAATAGCTTTTAAATTTATTAGTGGAAAAATTATAGAGTGAAACTGAAATATTGAAAGCACACAGGACATATTTTCAGACATTGAAAACGTCAAGTGAGTGAACCCTTCCTAAATTGTAAGAAAATGAGATAATTCAAAGGGGATTATAAATAAGTTTATTACCCATAATCTTGCTCACTGAACATTTCTTAAGGATAAGGGTACCCAGAAAGGTCTTTCTTTCTCCCTTCCTTCCTTCCTTCCTTCCTTCCTTCCTTTCTTTTTCTTTCTTTCTTTCTTTCTTTCTTTCTCTTTCTTTCTTTCTTTCTTTCTTTCTTTCTTTCTTTCTTTCTTTCTTTCTTTCTTTTTTTCCTTTCTTTCTTTCTTTCTTTCTCTATTTCTCTATTTCTTTTTCTTTCTTTCTCTCTCTCTTTTCTTTCTTTCTTTCATTCTTTCCCTCCCTCCCTCCCTCCTTCCTTCCTTCCTTCCTTCCTTCCTTTCTCTCTCTCTCTCTCTCTTTCTTTCTTTCTTTCTTTCTTTCTTTCTTTTTCTTTCTTTCTTTCTTTCTTTCTTTCTTTCTCTCTTTCTCTCTCTTCCTTCTTTCCTTCCTTCCTTCCTTCCTTCTTTTTTTCTTCCTTTCTTCCTTTCTTTCTTGTACCAGGGATTGAACTCAGGGGCACTCTACCACTGAGCCACATCCCCAACCCTATTTTGTATTTTATTTAGAGACAGTGTCTCACTGAGTTGCTTAGCGCCTCGCTATTGCTAAAGCTCGCTTTGAACCCATGATCCTCTTGCCTAATCCTCCCAAGCTACTGGGATTACAGGTGAGTGCCAACACGCCCGGCCAGAAAGTTTTTAATTTAGAAATATATTGCTCATTGTTAGAATATTTTAGTTTGGAATATATAAAGAATTGTTCTAAAGATCTCTCTTAACATAAAATTCCAGACCAGATTACTAATCTATTTAAAAAGCTAAAGAACATGTTAACCATTTGCAGGAAGCTAAATAAATTTAAAAGACAAAAAAAAGATTTTGAGACCAAAATGTATTTTCATTTATATAGTTAGAAAAGATTTTGTATTTAAGATTTTCACATCCACTCATTTGGAAAGAAACAAAATTACTTATTTAGCCCCATTTCCAACTCTGTATAATACTAAAGATGGGTTTAGTGCAGTAGGTGGTTACTAAAGAGGAAAAGCAGTCGAACTAATTGCAACATGGTCACTGCAATATGGTAAACTACACCATATGGTAAGAAGGAGGATTTGAGAGCCCTTCTATCAGATGAAGAATAAAATACTACCAATAATAAAAATGCATGGAACATGAGAATCTTGGTGGATTTCATCAACACCACTTGCTTTAAAGGCATTTGCTTTAAAGGTATTTAAAGACACACACACAAAATTTCATAGCACAAGAATGGAAGCACATGTCATGAAAAAGTGAACATTGGACCCAAGAGCTTGCCATTATTCATGAGTCCTTCTCTTACCTGCTCTTCCAGGTCTCCCACACACATATATTTTTAACTATTGCTCCTTTTCTCTCTGTCACTCACAGAGGGATATGGTCCCCCAAGTGTGAATACAAAGCAAGAGAAATAAAAGGAGCACACCCAAGCCTATTTAAAACCCAGAAAACCAAAGATGACAAAATCTGGAAGGAAATAAAATGCCTTGCACGTGGAGAAACAAGGAGGAGAATGGCAGGAAAATTCTTGCCAACTAAGATAGGAGTGAAGTGAACCACAGAAGAGTTGTGAGATGTTTCTTCAGTAACCCAAAATTCTAGGTACAGAAAACTCTCCTTCAAAAGTGAAGGAGAGAGTGTCACTGTCAAGATAGGGGAAGAGGAAGTTCCCAGGCCTAGTCTTTTGGAAACACTAATTCAGCAACTGTCTATAGAAGATAAAGCCTTTGGAAGCATGAGGTCACAGTACTTTAGGGGAGCAAAATAGTAGCATCGAGAAGGGTAAGAGCAAGCAGTTTGTTTTTCTACTCCAAAAAGAGAGGGGTAGTCCCACACTGAGAAGGATCCCTTTGGTGGCTGATTTATCAAGCGAAGTAAAGAGAGACAGAGGCACATACACCTTTCCAGCAACTCAGGGTGCTACCTGAGAGGACCGCTTCTGTCTCACCTCATGTAGGTCACAGGGGAATTGACATAACCACATTAAGGCCAGCTAGGAACAGAGGAAAGGAGAAGGGGCTCTCAGGGACTGGTATGCAGATCATGGTAGAAGACCTATGCTTCCATTAGTGGTCCCATCCAACCAGGGACCCTTGTCAGGATTTTGCTAGATTAATGAGTCCAACCCACCTTGCCTGATTAAAAAGTGCCTCCAACCAGCTGTGTCCTACTGCAGAGGCCAGCCAGTGGCCTCACCCAGCTGGAGAGCCCAGCCAGCTGCCCTGCCCAACTGCAGAGCTCAGCCACACCATCACCAGCTGCAAGCTCCAATTATCTGCAGGTGCTACCAGATGGTTTGCACAGCACCCAAGGTTGGATTAATACTATAGGTCTCTCCTTGCTGAAGCCAGTTTGTAGATTAGAAGAGGTGACCACTTCCTCAAATGTACAAATGCAAAGATCAGGAAGATTCAAGGAAATGTGATGTTTTGGTTTAAATATGAGGCATCTCCCAAAAGCTCATGTATTAGACAATGCAAGAAAGTGTCAAGGTGAAATGATTGGGTAATGAGAGTTTTAATCTAGTCAGTGCATTAATCTTCTGATAGTGATGGATTGGGTGGTAAGGATAGGCAGGCAGGGTGTGGCTGAAGGAGGTCGGTCATTTGGGGCATGCATTTCAGGGTATAACTTTTGTGAGCTGAGCTTAGTCTCTCTCTGCTTCCTGGTGTCCTATCCTGAGTTGCTTTCCTTTGCCACACTCTTCCACCATGGTGTTCTCTCTCACCTCTGGCCCAGAGCAATGGCATTGGGCATTATGGACTGAGACTCTGAAACCATGAGCACCAAATAACCTTTTTTCTCCTCTATGTTTTTCTTGTGGGTTCTTTAGGTTGCAGCAGCAAAAAGCTGACTAAAACTGCATTAGATAATACAGAGTTTTCTGGGCTGAGGGTATAGCTCAGTTGGTAGGGTGCTTGCCTCACATTCACAAGGTCCTGGAAACCCAGGACCACAGAAAAAAGTTTTGAAAAAAATTTTATAATTTTATAACTTTTTCTTTTTAGTTATACATAACAGTAAAATGTATTTTGGCAAATTATACATACATAGTGTATAACTTATTCTATTTAGGATCCCACTCTGGTAGTTGTACATGATGTGAAATTAGCTTGGTCATGTATTCAAATACAAGGCTGGGAAAGTTAGGTCCACTTAATTCTACTGTTTTTTCTATTCCCTTCCCTCCTTTCCTCCCTTTCTTTTCCTTTATCTATTCCAATGGATTTCTATTATTCCCCTCTCTAATCTCCTTTGTTTTGGATTAGCTTTCACAAATCAGAGAGAACATTTGGTCTTTGGTTTTTTGGAGGATTGCCTTATTTTGCTTAGCATGATGTTCTCTGGGTCCATCAATTTACTGGAGATTGTTTGCATTAGAATTTAAACAATTTCACTGTGAAAATATATTTTTAAGCTAATCAGGGAAATTTGAGTATGGGTTGTGTATTCAGTCATGTGAAGAAATACTTTGTCTTATCAGAGGGGATAGCAGCATGGTGACCCCCTAACAGGAAAGCGCCTGGAGAAGTGTTTAAGGCACCACGGCAGGATGCCTAAGATTTGGCTCACAATATTCCAAGACATTTCACGATGTCTTGAAACAAAAGTGAGCAGGTAAATGAAAGGAAACCACCATGAGCTGATAATTGTTGAAGACAGATCATGGATACAAGTGTGTTATCCCACCAAAATATCCGTTTTCGGTATGTTTGAAGTTTTTAACGCGGGAAACTTACGAAGTAGCTTTGATGCCACTGGACGCAGGAACTCTGACTTGGCAGCAGTAGAAAGGAAAGCACTTCAGGTGAGGTTGAATGAGGGCTTCTCCCAGGAGAAGGGGGACAGGGCACTGACCAGTGTCAGGATGGATGGCCCCCACCAAAGGGAAAGCGTCGGTTTTATTCTCTTGAAGGGGCTGTTTGCAAGGGGGTGACAGTTTAGGAGTATAAATGGGCTTTAGGAGCATGTCATCAGTGTGTTTTTTTGTCCTATCAGGACACCTTACCTCTGAGGGCCATCCATCAATCCTGGAGCCAAAGATGGGTTTCGCCTAGGGCGCGTTGGGTAGAGACTTGTGTATCAGGATGAGGATGAGTTGCTGCAGCTGCTGAGAGAATGCAGAGGTGGGGAGTCAAAGAGAACTCCGTGCTGGCAGGCAAGAGGTCGAGGCCCCTGGGGGTTTGCCATTTTGCTGGCTCCTCAGCAGCTTTTCTCCTTTACACTGTTTGTCCCTGGACAGCCATGTGACCCTAGCCAGGACCTTGGCTCTGAAGCTGAAAAGCTTGTGTAAGGGGGCTGGTGAGGGATGGGCCAGGCTTTTCTCACCCGATGGACTGTGACTTATGGTGGGAGAGAAAAGGGGCAAAAACTTACAGTTATTTAATGGACACAGGGTCATGAGGCTGGCAGTATATTTGCCCCTTGTCCCTTTGGTGATGCTTGTTTTAGCTTCTAAAATATGTTTGACTTTTTCTAATGTGATATTTTCCAGAAGCACAAAAATGAAAAACAATCTGTGTTTATTAAGCAAAATTAATATCAAGGCATATTATTTTCCTAAAGCGGCATCTTCTTCCACAGAACACTGGAGCCATGGAAATACCCTGCCCAACCACTGAAGTTGCACAGTTCTGAAGTGAACACAAGAGGACAAAAGAGAAAAAGAACAAAGGAAAGGAGAGGAATGGAGGAGAGAAGGAGAGAAAATCATTGCTTACATTTTTTACCTTTCAAAAATCATTCTTCTTCAAAATTACTATGTTATCTAGCAGCTATTATATTGTCCTATCAAAAAACACCTGCAAAACAATTATTGAGTTTGATGATTATTTTAGGAAATACTCTGGAACAAGCACTTGGATTGATGTTAAGAACAAGATATTATGTACCAGCTGGGCATGGTGGCATACACCTGTAATCTCAGTGGGTTGGGAGGCTGAGGCAGAAGGATCATGAGTTCAAAGTCAGCATCAGCAACTTAGCGAGGAGCTAAGCCACTCAGCAAGACCCTGTCTCTACATAAAACACAAAATAGGGCTGGGGATGTGGCTCAGTGGTCGAGTGCCCCTGAGTTCAATCCTTGGTACCAAAACAAAACAAAACAAAAAAGACATTGTGGACGACATAATCATCCAGGTCACAGATGTACCTTCAAGGCATCTAGATAGTACTTACCACAACATTGATGCCAACCTGAACAAAAGGGTGGATGTCATAATTTAATACAAAATGTTTAAGATCCAAGGAAGATGCTTTACTCTTTGATGCAAAAGAAACCAGTCACCCAGTCACTATGTAGAGGGACTGTATTCCCTTGTGCTCTGAGTTGATGCATTAGCAAGCATTCTGTCAGCATGGAAATTCTCTGAAACTAAAGTGACAAAGAAATGAGAAAAAATTAAAATTAAGATTTCAACAAGAGAGAAAGGTGCTGATTAATTTATTTCCAATGAGGATTAATGGATTAATTATATATATATTAATCATGCACACACACACACACACATAAATGTACATGAAGAGGGAAAGATTGATAAGTATTATGAGGGATTGACTCACATGATTATGGAGACTCAGCAGTCCTATGGTAGAGACCCAGGAAAGCTGATGTTGAAATTCAGTCTAAGTCTAAAGAACTATTCTGGTTTAGATATAAGGTGTCCTCAGATCTCATGTGTAAGACAATGGCAGAAAGTTTAGAGGTGAAATGATTGGGTTATGAGAGATTTGACCTAATCAGTGTTCTAATCTACTGACCATAATTAACTGGGTAGTGGCCATATGGTGTGGCTGAAGGAGGTAGGTCACTAGAGATGTGCCTTCAGGGTTTACATTTTGTCCCTGGTGAACAGAACTCTAATTTCTGGTTTCCACGTCTTGAGCTGCTTTCCTCCTCCACACCCTTCTGCCATGGTCTTCTGCCTCATCTCAGGCCCAGAGTAATGGAGCTGACCATCTATGGACGGAGACCTCTGAAATCATGAGCCCTCAAATAACCATTTCCTTCTCTAATTGTTCTTCTTAGGTCTTTTGGTCACAGGGGCCAAAAACCTGACTGCAACAGCCTGGAAGGGGCTTATGATGTAAGTGCCAATAGAAAAGCAGAAGATGAGATGAGATGTTCTAGTTCAAGCCATCAAGCAAGTAGAAAGGGACAAATTTCTTCTTCCCCACCTTGTTTTCTTTTCAGGTCATCAGTGGATTGGATGATGCCAGCCACCTTAGAGGGACCACTTGCTTTTCTGAGTCCCCCAATTCAGTGCTAATCTTATCCTGAAATGGATAAGATAAATCCTTACCCCACAAAAATAATGTTGAATCTGGGAGCACCATGACCCACTCTAGAAGACACATGAATTCAACCAC
>PVHX01022586.1:0-27410 GCA_004024805.1 Geosciurus inauris | reverse complement strand
AACTAGCGATTCTCCTGTCTCAGCCTCCTTAAGTGCTGAGATTACCAGCGTGAGCCACCGCGCCCAGCTAGGAAAAGATTTTTCTTTCAAGTTCTGTGGCATCTGTATTTCTCAGGTATTTGATTAATTTGAGGCTGTCACTCCAGACTACCTTTTTTTTTTGGTACTAGGGATTGAACACAGGGGTACTCCCTCAGCCTTATTTATTTATTTATTTATTTAGAGACAGGGTCTCATTGAGTTGCTTAGCACCTGAAGAGTCTGGCTGTGAACTCGCAATTATGCTGTCTTAGCCTCCCAAAGTGCTGGGATTACAGGCATGCACCACAGCACCCAGCTCCAGACTATCTTTTTGCTGCATATCAATCTATGCAATTTTCTCAGCCTACCAACCAAGGTATATATTTTTAATCTTCTTTGATAGATGGTGTTCTTGGAGCAGATACAAAGTGTCAGATCAAAAGAAAAGTTGAAAGAATTAACCCAGCTTTAAAATTTTATTTTTTGAACTTTGTTTCATTTTGGAATGTTACTTTGTACAAAGATATATACAGACATATATTCATTTTATTCTTTTAGCCCCTCCACCCAGTCAGCATTACTGAAAGAATCCAGAAAAGTGTAAGAACCTGTTATTGAGTTATAGTCTTATTATCCTGACCAAACTCCCAAACCTATTATTGGTAGAATGATATTCATTGACAAGTAAACTCAAGAAAGTCATCTGGATGAAATATAATAGGAGTTAGTCTATCAAAGGTATACATATGCACAGGCACCCAGAGGTAGCAGGGATTCAAAATCTATTGCAAGTAAAACAGAAATAGTTGAAAAAAATGATTCCTAATTCTTATTGTGTTTTTTAAAATATGGAATTTCATAACAAATTTCAATTATTTTCAAACAGTAAGTTTCATATTTTCTTTTGAAACTCATTCAACTTTTCTTTTGTGTCAGTCTATCACTTTCTTCCAATGACACATCTTCAAGTTGAGCTTTCTCCTTCATTGAGTGATCGCTGGCCTTGCCTCCGTAAGACCTTAGAGCTCGCCTTTTCCCTGGATCGGAGCCCTGTCCAGATGGTTGTTATTACCTGAGACTGGTTTAAAAGACCGCAGTTACAATGTGGATGGAGATATTCCAGGACTGTTCTCAAAGAGCTAAGCAGACCATGTTCATTACCAAGGAACAAAAATACCAAGTTTATTTGTCCCACAGTAGGTTTTAGAAAGTTGCTTGAGTCACAGACCATGTCACAGTGTGGTCTCTGATTATGAAGTATGTAGTCCTGCAGGTCCCATATCAGGTAAGACAATAAATACAGAAAGTTACAGGTTCCTACCTAAGTGTGAGGCTCAGGAGAATGGAGTTCTGTCAAGCTCATGAGACATTTTACCTTTTATTGCAAAGAAGTCCCAGATGCTTCATATATCTTATCCTATCTGTTTTACTTCTTTTTCTACTACCATTATTATTATTTCAATTAATATTAACAATTGTATGTGACTATTTTGTGCACGATACCGTCCAGAAAATTTTTGTTCATTTATTAACACTTTAATTTCTTCCAAACAATCAAGGCATATATTTTGCACAACTGCTGAATCAGAAAACAGAGAATCATTCATACAACCAATAATATGGAGACAAAGATTCAAGATTTAAATCATGAAAACTTGCATCCAAAGACTGGTCCCCTGCCACTCTGTGTTATGTTCATAAAGAAGGCCAAATAAATGCTGCCTTTCTTTGTCTTCCAACTTTGATAAAAGATCAATATTCTAAACTGAATATTTTAGTATCACATTTCCAGAAAATAATGCCCAACACGATTCTTTAGCTTTCTCATATTTATCACTATTTATGGTTTTTAATTTTAATAGCATACTATATATCTATCTCTGTCTCTGTATTTCAGGTCCCAGATCCTTCAGGGAAAACGTATAGCAACAACAAAAAAGCAAACACAAAAACTGTTTTCTGAGCATCAATGAAAGGAATAAAGAGGCTATTTTCACCTTATTCATGGACAGAAGGTGAGCAGGGCTTCAGATTCTCCTATTTAATCTACAGGAAGGGAATCAATCTGTGTTTATTAGAATTGAATCACTTGGGTCCTGAGCACCTGACCAAGCATTTCACTGTGAAGTTCAAAGAGAATGAGGGGAAGAAAATCTTTCAAAAAAATTAAAAAAAAAAAAACGATACCTTGGTGATAAATTATTTTCAAATGAAGACTGAGACATCAGTCAAGTCAATTATAGTGGGGGTAATTTTTAAAGTCATTGCCTTCAGGTTCTTCAATGCATGAGACAATGCCAGGGTTACTTTCCATTCTTCGTTCCATGTAGTTGGGAGAAAAAAAAACTGTGCATTTCACTAACAAAAAAAATTCTTCTGGAGTATAAAATATAACATTGGCCAAAAAGGTAACAAAGGCAGCATAGTTTTAGGGCACTGGGTTTAAAACACCACAGATACTATAAGACAACCAGCAGCCATAGAACTTCTACATTTTACACATAGTGGGAAATGCAGTATCTATGGTGATGGCGGGGTTGCCAGTCATGTATCATGTCCTCATTTGCTTGGAAATTCTAAGGTTGAATCCTATTGGATTTTTATCTGGGATGAATAGATAAGAGAAGTTATAATCATGTCAGAAATGCTTCTCTTTTAAAGGATTTCAGCCTTGTTATGATTTCTTACGTAGCAAGATTCTTGAAAATCCTGAAATTTTTATTTTCGTTTGAATTACATATCCTATTGCTAAGATGGTATTGAACATTGCAGATTCATTTTCTATAGATGGGAAATTCTTAAAAATGATTGATTTACCTAGATTTGCTGGCTACACCACATAAAACAGATAGTCACACATGTATACATACACATATACAAATTTAATCAGGAAAGAATATAACTATGATCTTCCCTCTTTAATCTTAAAATGTCATGTCCCTGTTTCCCATGAAACATTATTTTATTATAAAAAATAGTTTAGCATGGAAGGGTAAAATAGTGAGATAAAAAATGACATATCCCCATTGTATCTATATTTCAATTAAAAAATAAGATTTACCCAGTGCAGTAGCACATGCCTGTAATCTCAGCAGCTCAGGAGGCTGAGGAAGGAGAATGGTGAGTTCAAAGCCAGCCTCAGAAAAAGTGAGGCACTAAGCAAATCAGTGAGACCCTTTCACTAAATACAAAATAGGCCGGGAAGGTGGCTCAGTGGTTGAGTGCCCCTGAGTTCAATCCCCAGTACCCTCGCCCGCACCAAAATATAAGACTTTAAAGCTTTTTAAAGAAGACTTATAACATTAACATTAAAGTGGAGTTATGGATGAAAATTCTAACCCTCAATTGATGGAGAGGTTTTGTGTATGCACAGTTGGGTTGTGGGGGCAGCCAGATGGAAGTCTATTACACCCTCCTTTAAGATATTCTAACACAAGCATCTGTAAAATGGTAGCTAGGAGTTTATCATCCTCCCTTCTCTTTTCCCATAAGATAAAACAGGAAGATGAACCTTTAAGCCTACAGCTCCTTCATTACCTTATTGACACTCTTTACTGTATCAATTCTAAATTTCTATTTTTCTCTTTTCGGGACTGAATCTTAGTTATTGGACTCATTCAGCTGTCTTTGACTGAGTTAGTTCTAGAGAGTCTATCAACTCTTCAGAGCATGAGACAAAAGGATTTCCACAATTACCCCTTTGTGGTTTCTATAGAAATTTGAGACATAGACTGCACACTGCTTTCAGAGAACTTTGCCCTAACCTTAAAGGAAGGTAAAAGGGTCTGTATATTTAGGGTTTTAACTTATTGTTTCCCATTTCTAGCAGACTAAGTTTTATTGCTGGCTTAGTACTGTTAACATATTTTTCCTCTGTACAGCAAACCATGCAATGGTCGGAAACAGATTAATTTATATCAGCCTTTTGAAAGGCAATGAATGAAGAAGAGAAAAAAAAAAATCCAAATGCAGGAAATAATACTTTCTGGACCAATAGTCAGGATTTTCTAATTTTCAGTTATTTCACTTATTGTATAGGAAAGCATTGTATGTAGGCACATTATAAGTAAGTTTCAGTGTATTTAATGGATCTGAAAACCCCTTGAATTCCATTTAGGCACTTCTCCATTAGTACTTTAAGGTTCTAATTGTGTTCCCATAATGAATCATTCTCTATCAGTCACCAACAGTTGACAATCAGGGTGGCTTAGAATGAACATTTTTTACCTATCATATTAAGCTTTATATATTTAATAATTGCTAAATGAAAGACACTGACAAAAGTAATTTGATCACAATGTGGATTACCAGAGTCTGTTTCTCATTACAAAATATTTCCAGAGGACATTAGAAGAAAAATGGGGGATTTACAATGCAACAGATAAGCAGCAACAGGCTCAAAGTCCACATTTTAAAGTTGACTAGAGAATTCCATATTTCCTTTCATATAATATTCTTTAGATCTTTCTGTTCAACATGGATTGACTGCCATGTACAGTTGTGCAGGTCGTGCGAAAACTTTCATTCTTTCCTTTTTCCCCCCATTATGATGCATTATGGCTGACTGGCATGGCTCAGGAAGGTAATGTCATGTTATTAGTTCTCTGAAAGCAGTGTGCAGTACATTTAGGTAGTGAAATTGTCCCCAGGTTTAACCTTATAAGATTTGATGACCTCTGCTTTCCAAATACTTGTTCAAAATGTCATCATCAGTTTCTTAGTTATGTAGGTTAAAAATACAGAGCTATACCCACCACAAATTCTTGCTCCAGGAACTAGACCATCAAATGTAGTGTCAACAAACTTTCAAAATAAGGATCCTAAAAAAAAAAAAAAGAAAAAAAAACCTATACGGTTAATGTTGTCTCACAGGAGTTTAAGGCAAATCAATCTAAAAAAAGAAAAAGAAAAGCTTTACCTAATACTTCTCAGGGGGATAAAGATGAATGTTTCTAAAGTCTAATAGAAATGACAAATATTTTATAAACATTACTGACTAGACAGGTTCTAAGAGACGGAGACCATTAGAAAGCAATCATGAAAATTATGATATTTAAAGAAACATGGAATAAAATGGAAATCAGGGTAATTTCAATCCATCAGACAATTGTAAATATTTCCTTACCTCTCTGGAATGCAGTTCATCACACAAGGGAGAATATCAGTAAGTAGTTATTGATTGGATACATGACTTTTCCCCTGCTGGGCTGAGTTTCTTGGAGGCAAAAGCTATTTACTCAGATGATTTTTTGTGGCCCCAGCACCTGCAATAGAGAAAAGAGTACTTGAAAAAAGAGTCATTGAGGAAGTCTGCTTGAGAAGTCTACAGAAGCAAGTAAGAGAGGAGAGAAGGAAAATACTGACACAACAGATCTGTTAAGATTAAAACTGTCCATCAAATTGAGAATTAAACAATCTGAAGCACTCAGATCATCATGAACACTGACAGATAAAAGGATAAAGTTAGACTTTTAGGTGATCCAAACTATCATGCTAAATCAGAGAAAAAGAAATAATAAAAGATGTATCCATCATTTAAATACTCATCAGATCATTATTTTTCTATTTCTTAATATTGTTTTATAACATTAGGACACACAAAAGCCATCCAGGTGATCTCTAATTCTAAAGTCTCAGTATGGTCAGAGAAAAAATCCTACACTAACAACAATAGAATAATTGAGGGAAAATACTGATTTCTAATTTCATCTTCTGCTTGCAGCATACTGTTTGACCTAAATAGAATAACATTAAAATGCACACAAACATAAAAAGGCTTACAAAAATGCATGCTATTTCAATTTCATTATTAAGAATAGTGTATCTATAATCTGTAGAAAATAGGGCATGTAAATTAATTTGAAACTGTCTTGCCAGGAGTGCCTGTTGATTCTGATTGCTAGTGATGTTGAAATTAATTTGTAAGGGAGGACTGCTTATTTCTATCTTTGTAAGAAGACAGCAGCTTTGTGTGAATGCTTTTCTAGAGGGAAGGCAGAGCAAAGAGAGAGCAGAAAAAATGGGATTATAATGTGATCAATATTTATCTTTTAATAAAACTTTTAAAAATTAGGTATGCTGTAAAATGGAAGCAAATTTATTCTGTCTACAAAGCCATCCTTCAGGAAGAATCACAGTGAACATGGGAGTGCAGGTCTGTCTGTGATATGCTGATTGCGTTTCTTTTGGATATATACCGAGATGTGGCTTTGCAGTCACCTATTTTTAGTTTTTGGAGGAACCTCCATGCTCATCTCCATCATGGCTCTATTAAGTCACATTCCCATGAGCAGCAGGTTAAGAGTTCTCTTTTCTCTGCATCCTCATCAGCATTTCTTTTTTTTCCCTTTTGATTATAGCCGTTCTGAGTAAGGTGAGATGATATCTCACTGTGGTTTTGATTTTCATTTCCCTGATGGCTAATGATGTTGAATTTTTTTTTCATACATTTATTGGCATTTCTTCCTTTAAGAAATACATAATTGGAACAATTGTTTAAAATATGAATATCTATGTCATAAGAATTAGAAAATAAAATTGAAAAAAATTGTAGAAATTTGTCACAAATCTATTGAAAACTTCAGAAAGCCACATGAGCTCTATGCCTCAATGTCTTCAGTGTTGCTGTTCCTTTTACCTTTAATCCTATTTTCCCATCCCAGACACCTCTCACATCTTCAGAACCTGTGGACAGCCTAGTCATTTTTCCCTCCTTGGTTCAAGTATACTCTCTGCTGTAAAGTCTTTACAGATTTCTCTAAGAAAATAAATCTTTGTGTGCACGTTTACTAAAAAGCAATGAACAGCATTACCTCCTCCTTTGTGCTATGATTTGAATGTTGTTTCTTTTCCAAAGACTCATATGTTGTACACTTGGTTCTAAGATTTGGGACATGATAGAACTTTTAAGGAGTTGAACCCAGTGATTAGGTCATTGAGGCATTGTTCCTTTAGCCCCCAGGAGAGGGATAGCTATGATAGTATGGGCCTGACTCATCACCCACTGTCTGGCTTCCTGTCTCCCAAGTGATCCCTCTCACATATACTTTTCCAATGATGTCATTTGCCATGACACCCTCATCAGAGGCTGAACAATAGGAACATATTACATTGCACTTCCAACTGAGCTAAATTTTTTTCTTTATACAATATCTAGGCTTGAGTATTTTGTCATAGCAACAGAAAATAGACTAATATAAGAATATTTTCTTGTGTTAGCAGGTACCACATTAAATTTATTTCTGTGGGGAGGAGGGTAAGGTGTGCCAATAACAAACATTTTGGCACATGGTATATAAGTGATATTAATTAAATAAAAACTACTCAAAGAAAACACTAAGGGTTCAGATTTAAGAATATCAGCATATATATATCTCCTAAAGCTTAAATTGAAGATAAATTTTATAATTTTAAATTTTATAATTTTTTTTAAATGTTATAATTTTAAAATTATAAACATAAAATTACAATTTTTATTATGATTTAGGGACAACTGAGAAAAGTTTTACATAAATATATGTACACACACATATATATCCTCTATATAATACAATAATTTTATTAACATAAATCAATATAAATATAAATATACAATGCAATAATATGTATATGATATAGTGATTACTCTAATTGAGGGCATCTTTGTTATATATAATATCAAATAAAATATAATTATGGACATTGAGGCTTTATGGTATTAATTAATTGAAGAAATATTTTTGTATACTTCAGTTAATATAAGTCATATGAAAGTTCAATGCATAAAAGATATTTCTTCAAGAATTTCTGTGTTCCATGCAATATGCACAAAAACTAACACATGCCAAAATGAATCTTTAAAGTTAAACGTGGTTTTGTTTATTTTAAGTTCTTATTTGGTGCATCTACTTTTATATAACCTTGAAAATCTATCCTGATTATTTTCATCATTAATATAATTTAGTGAGACAATTACTGAGTTAATTTTCCATAATGACAAAAAAGCCCACTCTGTTTTTCTAATTTATTTTAAGCATGCACACAAACACTTCACACACAATCAAAGCCTAATTCTCTTGCTTGTTTATAAAGGACTAGGGTGCATAAAATTTATTTGGAAATCAGGGAGAGAATAAAGGAAGTGGATTTCATTTTTTTAATTGTTTCTTTGTTTTTCTTTTTTAAAATGTTTTATGTAAAATAGTTGGCTCCATTTCAGTAAATCTCATTGCTTGCTATTTATGAGTTTAGATTTCTTTACATTTTGGGAGGTCACTTTGGTAGGTGATACATGTGTAGAGATTTGTCCATTTCTTCTAGAATTTTCAATTTATTGGCAAATATTTTTTCAAAATATTCCCTAATAATCCCTTATAAAACACCAGTGCTATATGTTTTAATATCTGATTTTATCTTTAATTTCATTGATTTTGGTCTTCTTTCTTTTTCTATTTTGGTTAAAAGAACAAAAATTCACATTGCAGCATCTTTCATCTCTATGGATGAATGATACTCCAGTGTGAATACATACCATTTTCTTTATTCATTCATCCATTGACGGGCATGTAATGGGACTACTAGGGGATGGGAAAGGGAACTGGAGAATGGGGAGGGAGGATAATAGGAAGGATAGATATGATCAAAGCATGCTATATGCATGTATAAGAATGTCCCAATGAAATCTATTATGTTGTACAGTAAATATGCACCAATAAAATATAAAAAGATAGTTTACACTTAATAAAGCCATTAATATATTATAGAATTGTTGTGAGAAATATATAATAATCACATTATTATATAAACGGTTGCTCAATAAAAAAGCCTAATGACATAACATCCTTTTGTCTAAGAAACTCAAGAAAACAACTTAAAATTGAAAATAAAAAAATTATATTAGAGTCCAATAAACCTATTGTTTGTGAAAAACTATAGACAATCTGTGCAACAATAACAGCAGTTAAAAAAGAACATATTTAATATATCAAGATATAATATAAATCGGTGTAAGAGTTATTTATGGAACTGGATGATTATAGTCTTGGGATCCCATGAACATAAACAGCAACACTGTGGCTTTTAACTCACTGAGAAATAAGTATTCCTAAATGAAAAATTATGCAATGCCTGCTCAGGTCACACAGGATCTGGACTAAGGAGGCTTCTGCTTATTTGAATACTCTGCTATTGCCATCTTGAAATTCTTGATAATGTTGGAACAAGGGGTTCTATATTTTCCCTTTGCACTAGAGTACACAAAGTCTACTGTGTGTACTTAGACAAGAGTCTAAACATGGAGTTCTGAAAATCTATGATAATTTTCCCTGGGTTGCAGTTGAAATGGAGCTGCTTATCCAGAATGGAGAGCCAAAGCAGGTATTCCTGAAATCAGTGTCCACCCTTCACTGGATGGTGGATCAGTGATGATTGCAATTAAACACTACAGGACAGAGAATCAAAAGTCATTAATATTAGTACAGCTTCTGTAGTAAGGGGTCTCAGTAAAGACAGAAGAATAATTAGAAAGCTCTATAATAAATCAATTGAAAATAAAATTATATCAGAAAATATCATGACTTGTTTGGTATGAAGCAATATAACAGAAACAACATATTTTGTGAAGACAGAATTGAAGAGAAGCGGTCAACATAGATAGGCAAGGATTGGATCCAGAGAACAGAGGTCAATTTCAGTCCAGGAAATTGAACAATCACCTGAGGGATTGAAATGCTAATGCCTTCCCAGCCCTTCTTCCACCTTTATCAAGATAACCTGCTCTGATTTATTGGTTGGGTTGTTTGGTTTTTTTGTGTTAAGTTTTTTGAGTTCTTTATATATCCTAGAGAACAATGCTCTATCTGACGCATGTGGCAAAAACTTGCTCCCCAAATTAAGCTCTCTCTTCATCTCATTGATTGTTTCTTTCGCTGAGAAGAAGCTTTTTTAGTTTGAATCCATCCCATTCATTGATTCTTGATATTATTTCTTGTGTTTAGGAGTTGTATTAAGGAAGTTAGGGACTAATCTGACATCATGAAGATTCGGGCCTTCTTTTTCTTCCATTAGGCTCAGAGTCTCTGATCTAATTCCTAAGTCCTTGATCCACTTTAAGTTGAGTGTTATGTAAGGCGAGAGACAGGAGTTTAGTTTCATTTTGCTGCATATGGAATCATTTATTGAAGAGGCTCTCTGACAGATATTTATCAGAAGAAGATATATAATCAATAATCAAAGATATAAAAAAGTTCAACATCTCTTGTAATTAGAGAAATGCAAATCAAAACTATTCTAAGATTTAATCTCACTCCTGGCAGAATGGCAATTATCAAGAATATAAGCAACAACAAGCTGTATAACAACTAGTGTATGTATTTATATTAGACAATATTACTTTCATTGGGAAATGATCAGTCATATAATGAAAGATATATTCTAAATACTTTAATTGCAGAATTATTTGTCATATTTATGTTCTGAAATAAAATGTCCCATGTATCTTGAAATAGGCAGCTAGTTACATGCACTATGACACTTTTAAAAACGGGAAATGATACAGCATTGAAAATTATCTTTAAATTATGTCCTTTCTAGATATGCAAAAGTTGTTTCCATTATCATATATTCCTCATGATTCCCATATACTTTATACATAAAAGAGCAAGTCATTGTTAAATTATCAAAAAAGATTTTTCTTACTCTTGAGATATACAATTTTTATTTCTTTTTTTCTCTTGCTTTTTTTTCTCTTGCATAACAGTGAAATTCATTATTTCACATTTGTACATGCACATAACATAATTTGATCTATCTCATTCTCTAGGACCTCCTCTTTCCCTCCCATTCTCTTTCTCCCAGACTTCCTTGCTATTTCTTGCTCTCAACTCCCTTCTATTATTGTTGTTTTCATTATTTTAGTAGGTGCATTGCAAATAAACATATGTATATACATATTTATGAATATATATGATTTATTGTGATATATTCAAATATGAACATAGCATAATTTGATAGATTTTGTTCCCCAACAATTCCCCATTCCATTCTCTACCTTCCTCCCCCTTTATTCCCTTCTCTATGTTTTTGATTTTTGTATTTTTGTGAGATCACCCACTTTTAATTTTTCTCCTTCTTGCTTCCACATATGAGAGAAAACATTCAACCCTTAACTTTCTGATTCTGGCTTATTTCACTTAGCATGATGTTTTCCAGTTCCATCCACTTACCAAAAAATGACTTACTATCATTCTTCTTTATAGCTGAATAGAATTACATATATATATGTATATATATATATATATATATATATATACATATATATATTACATTTTCTTTATTCATTTATCTGTTGATCGGGACCTGGGTTGTTTCCATAACTTGACTATTGCACTGCTATAAGCATTGAAGTGGCTGTATCATTATAGTATGCTAATTTCAGTCCTTTTGGATAAATACCAAGTAGTAGGATAACTGATAATTCCATTCCTAGATTTTTGAGGAAATTTCACAGTTTTTCAAAGTGGTTGTAATAAATGCATTCCCACCAACAATATGTAAGTGTACCTTTACCCCCACGTCCTTACCAGTTATTTGCATCATTGATAATTACCATTTCACCTGGAATGAAATGAAGTCTCTGTGTAGTTTGGATTTATATTTCCCTGATTGCCAAGGATGTTGAACATTTTTTCATGTCTTGGCCATTTTTATTTCCTCTTTTCAGAAAAGTGTTTTTGGATCATTTGCCCATTTATTGATTGGATTAATTATTACCATGAGCTTGGAAAAGTTCTATCTGAAAATTAAAACAAAATATTTTTGAAATAGTATCACCTATGGTAAAAAGGTGGATGTACACACATTAATTCTAGATTTTTTCTTAAAGAAAATGTTCACATGTGAAAATAATATTGAGAAAATTAGTGAAACTAATAGCTAGGAATCCTAATAAGTCCTTTTAGATTGAAATATTACTAATCCTTTCAAAGGAGGCATTAGTTGTCCTAAAATTGTATATATTACTTAGTACTAAAATGTGGCCAGTGAAATAATCACACAGAACATAAAGCTTTAGAGAATCCATCAAAGAGCAAAAATTATGAGTAGAGGCACTAGACTATGAAAAAGGGCATAAATTGCTGATATTTAAAGGAAAATGTGTGCATTTATGGAAAATTTTGCTTCTCAAAGAAAGATTTCTATGTTTCATATTCTTGTCTTCTACACCAAATGTTACAAGGAAGATAGTGCTATTTTCTGTTTAAGAGGTTCAGTTCTGAATTTAGATATGAATGGGAATTCTGCATCTGTCACTTACTAGCCCTATAACATTAAGCATGCAGTACAAATTGCTCTAGTTTCACCTTAATTTTTCAATCAACAAAACAAATAAACAAATACAATATATTTCCCCTGCTTTGAATGGTAATTGAAATGCCATGGTATATGTACAAATTATTGACATGACAATTTTGCTATGGTGATCATGGTGATGCTGATCATGAGAACAATAGACATTATGGTGTTGAGAAAAAAACTGAGAAAATAATTATCCATTGTCAACTAAAGCAATGATCTCAAAAGTCTCATTATTTCAATCAGAAAATATTTTTATTTTTAAACAATAATCTCCTAGACATTAATATTTTAATAAATGCATAAGCATGGAAACAGTTCTGTATGTAATGTATATTTCTGTGAACAGCAACAGTGCTAATATTAGCTGCACAGTTTCATGTATGCCAAATCTTAGAAGAAAGTCAATGTATTGGTAGGACTATAATCAGGGTAGTCTAACTTTTTCAGCCACCCTAACATCTCCATGGCAGTTCTGCGGTGGCAAACACCTTTCTGGACCTTTTCAATGTTAAGATCTAAGTTTGTTTATATGGTGCTAAACCGATGACCCTGGGAAAATTATGTGGAGGATAGGCTTTGGTTTTCTGTAGCAATTTCATAATTGTTAACTGGACCTAGCATATTTCAGTTGTATTTTTCCATTCAGGTTATTAATAAGAGCATCATTTCAATTATAACAAAGATAAAATCAAAGCAAATGAGAGACTGTCTCATAACAATGGTCACTGTGCAAAAGTAGGTCATTTTTTTCGGGCGAGACTGACACATTTAGACATCAATTATTTGTTGAAATAAGCATAATGCAAAAATAACCTACATGTCACATTCAGGAAAGAAAAATACTTCCCTTTCAAAGTTTTTCATCTTTGATTAAAAAAATACAGACATTGTCAAAAGCTCATACAATAAAAGTATACATTTTGAATTACAGTTCCTAAATTATTGTTACAAAAATTGAAATAATATATGATTAGAAATGGAAGCTCGTACAGAGAGGAAATGTTCTGTTTTATACTGAGAACTAATAATCCTACTTTTTCGAGATTTATTTCCCAAGTAGAACATCTTCTTTTTACATATTCTATATATGTCCTTTCTGAGATTTTTAAATACTCTTTTGTTGCATATATATTTTTATTTTTCATTTTTGTCACACATAATATTAGAGTTCATTCTAACATAATTATATGAGCATTGAATTGAATTTGCTCTAGTTCAATACATAATACGTTCCCTTTTACTCTTCTAGCCTTTCCCTTTACTCCACTCCACTGATCTATCTTTTATTTTCATGGACATATTCCCACCTTTTACCAAACTCCCCCCATTTTGATCTAGCTTCTACATAGTAAAGAAATATTTGATCTTTGACTTTCTGAGTCTGGTTTATTTCACTTAGCATGGTGTTCTCCATTTCCATCCATTTACCAGCAAATGCCATAATTTCATTATTGTTTATGTCTTGGTTATACTTCATTGTGTATGTATGCCACATTTTCTTTATCTATTCATCTGTTGATGGACACCTAGGTTGATCTAATATTGGGCTATTGTGAATTGTAGTACTATAAACATTGATGTGGCTATATCTGTATATTACATTGATTTTAAATCTTTGGAGGAGTGGAATTTTATAGCAAACAGTAATAAAACATACAAGATCAGAGGCATTCTGATATATTGCACTTTTTTATGTTAAATAATATTAACCACTAATCATATCAGATTTTATCAACCTTTGATGTACAGAAGATTCACAATTTAAAGAGCTGAGAAAGCTTCTAAAACAGAAATGCCTTTGAAAATCCAGTTGAGACCCATTATAGCTCATTGCCATGCCCAGATTCTTATAATCAAAGACAAATTGTGTTAGTGAAGTCACAACAGCCAGATCTTTAAAACAACTTTTAAAACATTTTTTGACAGATCTCCATGTTAAAGATGATATGATCTCACTCCCAAGAAAACTTTTTTGTTTGTTTGTTTTTTTCTGTTTTTAATGCTGTCCACAATTTCAGAAAAGTAGATTTTTAGTAAGGTCGATTGCTACACCGAGGAAAATCTTTTTCTCTTATGTTATTTCCTATGAGGCCAATAAAAGCAATGATCATATTTGCTGCATTTTTTGAATGTGTGTGTGTATTCTACTAAACAAAATTAAGTGATTTAATCTGTACATATTTATATAGAAAGATGATCAATCCATTATTAATCACAATAAGGAAGTAGCAAAGCATGGTTTGTCTTGTGACTATTTAATTATTATAAGCCAAAGAAGGAATTGTAGTGATAATTGTAGTGATAGATTGTCAATCTGTAATATATGCTTTTAGAGATTGTTTGGGATTGGAGGATGAATATTTCTAATTTTTACACACTTTAATATCAAAAATTAAATTTTGGATGAACATGCATTTCTTTTAAATTAAAAATAGCAAAACAATTAACTTCTAATTACTGCTAACATTATTTTCAGACTCTGCCTAGTACGACATGAGGAAAAGATTGTCAAAAATTTTTATCCAAAGAAGATAATTTCTGTATTTACAAAAAGAATTTCTAGAAATGAATATATGATAACCAGAGTGGTGAAATATGAAATAGGAATGTTGTTTTACACAAGGAAAATATTTGAAAGTGACACTGTGATGAGAAAGTTTGAACTGTGCAAGAGATGTAATACAACATGACAGGGGACAGAGGTATTGGAGAAGTGTTCAGGGGAGAGATTGTAACTATTGGGCACTAAAATACAGGGGCCCTTTAGGTGCTATTACTTTAGATAGCACAATTAAAGGAATTCTTGAGCATCTGTCACAGCAAATTGAAGACTTACAAGATTGAATTCATAATGAAGCAAACTGGAACTTTATTGCATATTATTTTAATAGTGTTTATTGGACCAGGCATGTAGGGATTGATCTATGTAAATACACCATGTATAATGAGACAGATTTACAATGATGACTTAAAGATAGAGGGGACACAGACTTCTAAGGGGACTTTGACCTCAGAAAAATCATCAACCAGAATCAATTGTTGCATAGGAGGCAATGAGAGCAATTCTGGGCATAAAAGTTAGTAAAAAGTTTCCCCAAATCAAACTTGGTCATTGACAGCTTTTGTGATAGATGGGTCCCCACTGGGTATACTTACTGGAAAGTGATGTCTGAATAGAAAACCATCATGGCTTGCAAAAAGAAGAAAAAATAATCTCAAATTGAAGTCAGTTAAAAGATGTTTCATGAGAAAGAAACCTTAATGCTATTAAAAGTGTATGAGAGGATATCATAAACAAGGGGCTAATTTCAGAATGTTTTGGAGTAAATCCATGTGGCAGTAGAAAATGGAGGCAAAGACTGTGGCAAGGTGTTGTATGGCCCTCTTCTAACCTAGAGGAAGGTGTGCATCTTTAATAGGAACATGGCAAGCATGAGAATAACTGTAACAGTGTATCTACAAGACACCAATCTTGAGTTATTGAACAAGTGTAATATAATTGTGAACTTTCTCAAATGTGAGTCTCATTTTATTTCACTGATTTCTGCTCTTATATCATTTTTCTTCCTTATTTGGGGTATATTTAGATCTTCTTTTTTGTTATTGTTTGGATATGAGATGTCCCTGAAAGTTATTGTGTTAATACAGGAAAATTCAGAGGTGAATGATTATATTATGATTATAATCTAGTTCATCCTCCTTTGAATGGACATGTGGTGACTGTAGGCAGGTGGGGCATGGCTGGAGAAGGTGAGTAACTGGGAGCATTCCCTACATCTTTCCCCAGTCCTTGCCTATCTCTCTGTCTAAGCTTCTTTATGTCATGAGCAGAGCAGCACTCCTCTGCCAGGCCCTTCTTCCATGATGTTCTGCCTCACATGGATCAGAGCACAGAGTTAGCCAACCATGCATTGAACTCTGAAACTGTGAGCTCAAAATAAGCAGTTTCTCCTCTATGTTTCTCATGTCAAGTATTTTGGTCACAGCAATGAAAACCTAACCACCAAACTTTTCCATCCACTGGAAGATGTTACTTTAGGTCATTGATATTTTACTTTTATTTTTTTTCTTTAAATTTCTCTCAAAACATTGCCTTAGGCACATCTCAAAATATTTAACATAATTTAGTTTTGCTATGCTATTATTCAGGTGGTGCCAACTCTTCTCTCTCCACGGACTATCACATTTCTGAATCTTAGCTTTCCTCCTTTCTCCATTGAAATTCCTTTCTCCTTCTTCCCCATACTTTGAAATTTTCATGTTTTCAAAATGCATTTTGTGATTTTTTTCATCTTCCATGACTATTGTTCCATCTACATAAATGGAGAGATAGTTAATATCTTCCATGTAAGAGTCCACAAAAGCTAGAGCTAAGTATTAAAATAGTTAGTGTTCATTACAACATGTTATGCCACCATTACTATTACTTGTCCTTTCTTTCTGTTTTATGAACTTATAGAGAAAGAGGATTTTTCTCATGATGTTCTACTTCTTCAATATCTGGAGTGCCTGCATTCATTCAATAAAGTTATCAGAATAAAATAATGAATTGGAAATTAAGGCTAAGATAGAGTTACACTAGAATGTTCTTCCCTTGAGAATGTAATGGATGAACATTTCAATGCAGGGGTGGTAGAAGGAGTTGTACTAAGGGGGATGTATGAGAGGGTTTGAGTAGAGAAATTTAGACCTTGAGAAAGTATGGGACATACTGGCATATAATGTGGTAGGGTGAGGAGAAGTGATGATATAATTTTTTTTTCATTTTTTTCGGTACTGAGGATTTAAACCAGAGCCTCACATATGCTAAACAACACTATAACACTGAGCTGCATCTCCAGCCCTGAGGATATGATTTTTTCTGATCAATAATAAATTTGTGGGCTTAAGATTGATGTAGAAGAGTGAGTGACTACTGGACAACGTACTATAGAGGCAGTGTTCAAGGAGATAAAGTTGCTACATTAGCTGATGCTGAAGTTTATATGCATCCTAACATCTGAAAGAAGTCACTATTTCCAAGCCACTCCACAGAATGTTACTTTCCAGAACAATAGGAAGAAGTGTTTTCTCAGGAAAATATTTGTTTATCCTGTAAAATTTTCTTTAAGAAGTCATGAAAGACCAAAGGCAGATTGATATGATTATTTGTTTGTAAAAGAAAATTGGGCAATATCTGTACATTTTCTGTTTGAGAGTGTTGCTGCCTTTATTCCAAATTAGACTTTTAAATACATATTCATTGTTGTTTTATGTGCATGTGTGTGGGGGTGGTGTGTATCTCTAGGTGAAGGAAAAATATTGTATTTTTCAGAGTCTCAAGTTCTTCTTACACTTGGTTTGGAGTGGTATTTATTCTGTCTAAATATACAGAAGGAAGTGTCATTGTTTTCCTAAGAGGCCCACAGAATCAGAGAGCAAACTTACAGACCAATTGTGGTAGTTGGCTGATTCTAATCTTCAAATATTAGAACCATGAAAATTTCCTTTTCTTATGGTTTTAATTCCTCATTCTTATGCGTCCTTTCAAAAAAGAAATGAACTTTCTTTCTGTTTCTATTTTTTTTCTGTCTTTCACACACACACAGACACACACACACACACATCAGAAGTAAAGTCTTGGTGTCTGTATGCTTAATTTTAATCTATGCTTTTTACACACATTTACACTACCATTATTGTCACGTACTGCTTCTTCTCTGAAATTCAACTCGCAAAGGTCCATAGGTACAGTTAACTGCTTTCCTCCAAACCTTTTGCTACCTACATGTTTCAAAATCTACCTCCTCACCCAGGAAACCAAAGATGTGAGAGATGAGGTGCTTTGTTGTTGATGGTCGTACTATTTTCTATCCCTAGTGCTCTTACAATTGAGTACTTCGTTGCTATGACCCAGCAGGAACCCATAAACACCAACATAGAACATTTAAATCAATCTGAGAGAACAAAGCTCCCATCTGTAACTTTTCTAAACTTAAAATATATTGTTAAAGGCTCCAAGAAACTCATTGCTTTCCCTATACAGTTTTAGGAGTGTCACAGAAGTTAAGTGTCTCCTGACTTGGCTAGCATGGGTAAATCCTCTAGGTCAATGCCAAAATCTTGCAGTGTGACAGATGGCAGATGAAGCAGACAATAGCATACAATGAGGGATTCAGGCTGGTTCTCTAACCTGTCATCACCGAAAATCATTCCCATTGTTTAACTCTGCATCTGCAGCCTATTTACATGGGAGAACCGACTCGATGAATGTTTATGATGTGTTGAGCCAGAATGAGACAAAAGCTGCTGCAATTTTTTTCTCTGATGACCATTCCAACCACTCTGCTAAGGTCACTGCTTTTAGGTTTGGTTGTATTATTGTTATTATTTTTTAGTTGCTATTCCCTAATGTGCTTTGAAATATGACTCTTCAAATTTAAACCTTTTACTCAGAGAGTCATTTTATCTAACTTCCTCTGAACTTGTGATCCTACAGCTGTTGGGTAAACCCACTGTAGCCTGTAGCAACCCACTGTAGCAACATTCACGGTATATTCTAAAAGCTCTTACTCAATTTTCATTCTTCCTGTATGAAACGTAACAAGGATGTTAACCACCAAGCGAGTTCTATTGTGCTATCCTGGAAAAAAGTTCTCGCTAAAAGCACATATCTGTCAGGGGAATGAGGTATGTGGAGAAATAGATTGAGTGTCTCCATTCCCAACTTTGCAACTGACCCCCTTACGAAAGCTCAGACAAATCACTTACGTTTCTCCCCTTCCAGCATCCCATTTGTGAAATGAAAATGCAATTATTTATTAATTCTGTCTTAGGCTGGAGACATATTAGGTGTATTCATTTTAGCAAATGACCTGGCACTATGAACTTCACTCTGCTGTAGTTGTGCTACATTGCAGTTATGTTCATTGTGTGACAACAGGAAATAATTCTGTTAAGCAGGTTGCAGATAGGTTGGGAAATACAGTGATAGAAAAACAAATCCTTTACACTAAGTGATTCTCTGGACCTATAATATTAAAGATGTCTAAATCCTGGGAAACTATGGAAGTAATCCATTGAAATGTTTATGGAGAATCAAGGCTGAATATGTAGGATTTCCCAAACAAGGGACTGAGAATATCTAACAAATAAGTGATTTCATATTATGTTAAAACCCAATAGGCAAAACTAAACTTCCACATTCATTTTAAAATTCATAATATGTACAAATTAGTGTACAGGCTGATAAATTATCACAAATAGTCCCATGAAACAATGTTCAAGTCAATAACAGAAATTATCAATATGTTTATAAAAACCTTCTCATGGAACTCCGTAATCACTGCCAATAAAATTGTTCCACCTCAAAACATGAATGGTTGCTAAATGGACTCCTATAATGTGCAGTTTTATTCATAATGTTTGTGAGGTTTGTGTGTGTTAATGCATATAGCAATATATTTTTAATTTTGTTGCTTTTTGGTTTTCTTTAGGATGAATATATGAGATTTTCACATAAACATTGTAGGTTATCTAGAAGTGATCTGCTGTACTACTTCCAAGTATGTAGAAATGCTCTAAATCCTCTTTTAGTTATTGATATTAAGCTTAATTCTACTCAATATGGAGAAAATTCTCTTTAGTACTTCAGTATTTATTTATTTATATATTCATTCATTCATTCATTCATTCATTCAAAGTGCTAGGGATGGATCCAGGGCTTTGTGCATGCTAGGTAAGTATTATATCATGGAACTATTATTTCAATCTTCTGAATTTGGTCAAAAATTGCTTATGGCTTAAAAAATATCCATTTTAATAAAAGTTCTCTGTGTTTTCTCAAAGCATATGTCCTCTGACATTGTTTACAATATCACTATATGTCTACTTTGTGATATTTTATTAATCATGATGTTCTAATATTCTGGATCCTTACGTTTTGTTTCCTTGTGATCTTTGTCTCTCAGACATTAAAATATCACTCTAAAAATTAATTTTTAAAATTTTTCTTTTCATTTGTTATTTGTTATGTATTTTGAAGATATAAAATGTAAACAAATTTGAATTTTCATATCTTCTTAGTGAATTAAACTATTTGTCATTGAATATCTCCTCTCTCTAATAATGTGTCATATTTTAAATATTTTTAATTCAATTTCATTTTATATAGTATAACTAACCCAGTTTTTTTTTGTTGTTCTTGTATATAAGGAATATCTTTATTGATGATTTTACTTTCAGATTTTTTAACCCTATAAATGAGATTAAATTTTGTTGAAATAAATTTTGCATATAATCAAACAATCATGTAGTTATTAATTATGATGTTTGTACCACTTTAATCTTATGTCATAAATTTGAGGTTAATATACACCTCATTTGCTTTCTAATTGTCTCATATTCCACTCATTTTTTCTAAATTTTTTTATTATTTATTGTATTTCATTTGCTCTGTTGGTTTATTATTAATGCATTATTTCACTATAATTTTACTCATTATCCTCAACATTACAATATTCTTGAGTTATAAAACTCTTAATAGCTGGGCACGGTGGCACAAACCTGTAATCCCAGCACATAGGGAGGCTGAGACAGGAGAATCGCAAGTTCAAAACCAGCCTCAGCAACAGCGAGGCACTAAGCAACTCAGTGAGACCCTGTCTCTACATAAAACAAAAAAAATAGGGCTGGGGATGTCTCTCAGTGGTCGAGTACCCCTGAGTTCAATCTTCAGTACCAAAAAAAAAAAAAAAAAAACCTCTTAATATACTTTTTATGTTTTTACCATTTTCAAACAATTCTATACCATGAGAGCATTTGAATTTCATTAAATTAAATCCATTAACCATTCTAACCTTTAAGGATTATATAGTCATTGTTGTTCTTGGTTTTTTTGTGCTCTGTTATTGCTTTATATGGTCAATATTTACTTACATTCATCCTACAATTATTCTATCTTTATTTCTTTAGCAAGGCTAAACTTATTTTTTTGCTTTTCAACAATGCAGCAAATGTCTATTGGGTTCTCTTATATTTTACCATATATTCTTTCTTATGGCTTCAAATTGGTTATTTTTATGTATCTTCTGATCCACTAATTTTCTCTTCAGCTATGTTCATCTGCTGAAAAACTGACAGTAAATTCATAATACTAGGTATTATTTTGTGCACTTGTCAAATTCCAGATGGTATTGAAGTATTTTATAATATTTTAATTCATTTAATAAATACCCAATACATGTTTTAATATTCATACCAGAAAATGCTAATCTAGAATTCCTATGAGTGTGTTCTAATGTCTGTCATTTATTAATATTTTCTTTTATACATTTTTTCATATACCTAATTTGTTTTAGTTGTGTGCTGTACACTAGGAAGAAAGTTGCTACATTCTGGCAGAGAGGAGCTGCTTTTGTTTCACTCAGGAAGTTAGGTCAGGAGAAGTTTAATTAATCTGATCAGGGATTAATGCAATTGATCTTCGGACTGTATAGTTCCTGAGGACTGTTTATTTCCCTTTAGCTTTGCAGCTTGAACAGGACTTCTTGTTCAAAGAAAAGCCTGAGATGTTTTGCAGAGATTCTCTCACTCTCTAGTCTATTAGCTCAGTTTTAATCTTTCCAGTATCAAGAACATATCAAAATCTCTTCTCAGGTTCTGAGACTACCAGCTGCCACTTTGAAACCGGCAAATGCCTCTGTAGAAGTCACACAATGAAAGGCTAAACTCAGCTATAATCTCTCTCGATTTAATTTCAGAAACACACCTTTTCAGGGTATCAGCCACTTTCTGATGACTACAGAAAGTTTTTTTCAGCATTTCTTAAGATTTTAGAGTTATCAAGGGAGAGATTAGTCCCAAATAAATCAATTTTCTATTTGAATAAAGACATTCATATTTTTGTTTATTTATTTGTTTTTTGAGAATTTTTAAAATAATCGATTGCTCTGCTACTTTGGTCAAAGCAGTTAATTCAGTTCAGCAGTTCACATACTCACATTCCATAATAAATGGGAATAATAATTTCTAGATTATAGTTGAAATAGAGAATTTTAAATAATTATCTATAAAAATGAAAAAAAAATGTCTGAGGTAGAGATTTATTCCAAAATGCTATAACACAGTCTTAAGTCAGTTTTAAACTCAAAAGAAATAGGAAAATCACATTTTTAGTCAGCTTCAGATTGATTGTGACCCCTAGAAAGCTTTTTGCAGCCCTAATCCTGTGTGAAATTATTGTTTATTTCTTTTAAATTTTTAGTATTGGGAATTAAAGACAGAGATGCCTGACTAATAAGCTACATCCTGAGTTATTTTTTGTTGTTGTTGTTGTTGTTTATTTGTTTGTTTTTAAGACAGTTCTTACTAAGTTGCTTAAGGCCTCACTAAGTTGCTGAGGCTAGCCTGGAGCTTGTAATCTTCCTGCCTCAGGCTCCTGAATTGCTGGGATTATAAGTGTATAACACTGCACCTGGCCTGGGTAATATTATTTGAAATAGGAATCAAGTAAAACTGAAGTCATCAAAGTGGTCCCTAACCCAATGTGACTAGTGTCCTTATAGGATGAAAATGCTCTGTGAAGACAAACTTGCCAAAAGACAACCATGTGAATATGAGGATAGAAATTAGTTATGTGGCCACAAACAGACTCCTGTGGTTACCAGCAACTGGAAGAGGTAAAGGAGTATGTTGCTGCAGAGGCTTTGGAGGGAGCAAGGCTTGGTCAACATCTTGATTCCAGACTTATAGCATCCAGATCTGTGAGAAATAGTTTCCTGTTGTTGCAAGCCACACATCTGTGGTATTTTATTACAGCATTTCTAGGAGATGAATGCATAGTCATTTGTAGGACTTTTACATACATATTTGAGAGCATGCATTAGAAATTGTATATGTACTTAAAATTGTGTTTTGCATAGATTTGAGACAAAATGGCAAATAGATATGGAAAAAGCAGAGGTTAAACAAGCACATTTATGAATATCCCATACATGAAGTTCTGAATTTTGAGCAATTTTAATAAAGAATTAGAGGGGAATTTAAACTCTTTAAGTGAAGAATAAAATACATAAATCTCAGATCCACTTCTGGCTAAGAATGCTCTAGATAGCCTAGCATATTAATTATGACTTGTTGAAACTAAAATATGTGTTTAAGAACTTGCATATGGTTTATTTCCTTATTATATTCTGTATTTTAGTGGTTTTCTCAATATTTCCAATTATTGGTGTTTCCACTGAGCCAAATGGCCACATTGATAAGTGTCATCAGGATCATGATGCTCAGGATAAATAGATCACTCAGGAAGCAGTCTCACAGAAAGGGGCTAGAGTAAGTACTCTATCTCTGCATACCCCACATTACAAGTTGAAATTTGGAGGTGCTTGAAATACTCTGTGAAATAGAGTAAATTGACAAATAGACAAGTGCATTAATAAATGTTTAGCATCCTTTACAGAAGGTTGGGAGTCAAAAAGCCATTGGATTTTTAAAATGTCCAACTCACTGTGCTTGACTTTTCAAGTATATTTAGAAGAAAGAAAAATCATATCATATAATTAAATATTTTTCCTTTTATAACAAAAAATGAGAGGGCACACTTAGGTTTTGACATTAAAAATACCTTTTGTTGAAGGGTTTGTTATTGTTTGGAAGGTTAATTCATTTTTCTTTTCTTCTTTTTTTGCCTTTCTGTTTAATTTTTTGTATTGTTTTCATTCTTTACTTCTTCTTTCTATTTTTTCCAAGTGCATTTTACTTAGGTATGCCCTCTTGACTTAGTCTATATAAATTACAGCAAGTCCTTATCAGGTGATTATTTTAAGTTGGCCATGACCAAAAGAAATGCTAGGACACCTTTGTTCAGAATCAGATCATTTAGTTTTGTACAATGACATTCTCAAGAAAATGTTCATACTTAAATCTATGACAATTTTAATCACAACCTGTCAAAGTCTAGAGCTTCTCTTATCTGCTTATGTTAGGATGAACATTTTCTTGCTATATTTAGCTTTTGTTTCTTCTATTTAATAGAGGGAAAAAAGTGATAGTTTTAAGTGATAATACCACTGTATATTAAAACACTTCTGTATGTTTAAAATTTTTGGAGAAAAAGGAGATGAAAATTTTAGAATAAGAGTTAAATTATGAAAATAAATCAAGTACATGTCAGAGGATTTGTATATCCTTGTTCACAACACCTGAATGTTCAGTGGCTCCTAAGCCACCAAATCCTGAATGACCTTCCTATAAAACATTACTAAATAACAAGAATATGTTTATAGAACTCCTCATTGGGTCATCCTAAAATTTCAGGAGAAAATAATACAAATCACAGAAGCATTCCATTCTGATTTTCAGTAAAACACTGCCCAGTGTGGATAAAGTCCTCCTACATTTTTCCCTGTTGTAGAAGCAATTTAAGCCAAAAGTTCTTGAGAACTCATGGTCCCATCAGGAAGACCATCACTGTTACAAGAAAGATATGTTGGGATATCATTACTTGATGCCATAACCAATGCAATCATGCAATTCCCTTTCTTCCTATTTTTTCACTCCATACCTGACAAGAAACAACCCATCTTGTCTCCCATAGGAAACTTAATTTTAGAAGAAACCATGTAATGATCAGGCTGATAAGAATATTCTAAGCACAATTCCCAATATTTTTCCCATTTTAATATAATGTTAAATATGATATAAATACAATTTTAATATAATTATAAACACAAAATTTACAGTCTGGATCCAGGCAAAGGCAGGAGGATTACAAGCTCAATGTCAGATGAGGCAATTTAGCAAGACCATGTCTCAAAAAATAATAAAATGTGCTTTGGGTGTAGTTCAGTTGTAAAGTATCCTTGGGTTTGAATTCCACTACTGTGAGAAAAAAAAATTAGAGTCTGGACAACTATAGAAAAATTACAATACAAAATAATTTTGAAAATCTAAAGCATTAAATCAATGTAGATTGTAATGTTCCACAAATAGTAGGAATTAAATAAATGGATTTTATATCAAAGAAATCACTGTTGAGGTGAAGTATTTGATATGTTCTTTGTTTTTCCAAGAGCAAGACAATTTTCAAAGGAAAATTATTTATTTTTTTTGTGGAAGAAAGAGAAGATGGGACTAACATCTTTGAGCACGAATTACCTACCAGATAGTACATGAAAATTTTCAGTTATCATTGTACAGAATAACATATCACCTTAGATACTGATATATCTTCTTCATAGATTCAAAGTTAAACAACTTAGAGATATTAAAGAGTCAGCAAGGGTGGTAAATTACAGATTCAGAGTTCAAAAAGAAGTCAGACTGAATGTAAAACCCATGAACTTTCCACTGTTGCTCATTTATAGCGGTATTAAAGCTATGATCTGCAAAATGCAGTATGCATATCCTAAGGGATACATTAAATGTGGTGTGTGGGCATAGATAATTTTGAGAATGTTCCCTTCAGATCATTAATTTCAACTTGTTTCCTTTTTTTATATCTAAAATTGAGAACACACCTGTGTTTGCGGTGTCTAGCTGCTTCTCCTAACCTAATTCTTGTTTCCCAGCAGTCCTTCTTCAATCATATGAAAATAAAACTCTTCTTCTCTGAAATTTGACTAATGTGCATTGCCTGAGACTGTACAAGTCTCTGGTCTACAAACAGTTCAACTATTAGCGTTGCAGAATTCTCTATTATTCAAGTCACCATACATTCACAATAGGCCTGATGTCCTTCCTGTTTTAGAAGTATTTCTGAAAACCAACATTAGAAATAGAATGTTTCAGAAACTATTTATTCAGATATATCATATGTTTGGCAACCAGAATCAGAACTTGTCCTACATATTCAAAAATGAATGGTTTGTTTCCATTGAAAGAGTTTGTACAAACCTACTAAATAGTATATTAGTAGACCATTCAGAAGACCAGGTCAGTAGAAAGTTTTTGTACTTTATATATATTGCAGATTCCAAATATCGAAATTTACTAAAGTCTACTTAGGAATATTTGTCTGCTCCTGAATGATCACTCTGTACTTTAATCATCTCTACTAGTGATAGACTCTCCTATTTACCAATATCTTGATCTGCTACTACAAGTCAAACATTTCAGTGAAACTATATTTAAATTATGTAAGATGAAAGCATATTGCTAATGTCCTTGCATTGACAAATATAATTGAAGTATATTGTAGTTGATATTACTGAGTATTCATGGTTAAATGCAATAGGATCCTTCCAAGTAAAAATGAACATAATAAATAATCAGTAGTTTAGCCCTGGGAAAGTTTTTTGGTGTACATTACAGAAATGAAGAAAGTAAATAGCTCAAATTTAGTGGTCTTTTTGCAAAGAGGTGTTTTCACCAAAAGTGAAGGAGAATCAAGTAGATTTTCCAACTAATATATTATTAAAAGTAAATTTTGATGTCTGACATTGATATTCTTCATAACATTTATAATAAATCATTAAACATTCATGTGTATAAACTATGTATTACTTTCACTTACAAAAATGTGAAATAGAAATACAATTAATAGCCTGGCTTGGTGGCATATGCCTGTAATCCCAGCACTTTGGGAGGCTGAGACAGGAGAATAGCAAGTTCAAAGCCAGTCTCAGCAATGGAGCGGCACTAAGCAACTCAGTGAGGCCCTATCTCTAAACAAAACACAAAATAGGGCTGGGGATGTGGCTCAGTGGTCGAGTACCACTGAGTTCAATACCCAGTACCAAAAAAGAAAGAAATACAATTAATAATCTATACTTTCAAATCTGAGGATTAGATAATCCAGGACACAAACTACTGAGAGAAAATTAATGCTTCTCATTGAGACTTTGATCTCAACTTTGAGACTTTGAGACATTGAGACAAATGTTACCTTTAATGCTTAATATTTATTTTATAAAATTTATAAATCATGGTTTTTTGACAATTTGCATTTCCCTGATTGCTATAGATGTAGAACATCCTTTCATTTATTTGTTGACCAATTGCATTTCTTCTGTGAAGTGTCTATTTGGTTCCTTTGCCCATCTATTGACTGAGGTTTTTTGTTGTTGGTGGTGGTT